>VNJR01010664.1:0-90507 GCA_008042585.1 Drosophila punjabiensis
CAATCCTCTTCCCTCAGGTAGCTTCCGGTCAAATCTCTGGTTTTTATTAAGATGATTTTAATTATTTTGAATTTCAAATAGTATCAATTTTGGGATATCACTCAAGTCTTAATATCAAGAGGTAGTTAAAGTTCCCTTTTAAAAGGTCTTCCCTGTAATCACTTTAATCCTTAATTCAAACTCAAATTTATATGATTAGTTTTTAAGATAGTAATGCCCTCTTTATGGCTTTCCAACAATCCTCTTCCCTCAGGTAGCTTCCGGTCAAATCTCTGGTTTTTATTAAGATGATTTTAATTATTTTGAATTTCAAATAGTATCAATTTTGGGATATCACTTAAGTCTTAATATCAAGAGCTAGTTAAAGTGCCTTGAAAAGGTCTTCCTTGTAATCACTTAAGTCCTTAATTCAAACTCAAATTTATATGATTAGTTTTTAAGATAGTAATGCCCTCTTTATGGCTTTCCAACAATCCTCTTCCCTCAGGTAGCTTCCGGTCAAATCTCTGGTTTTTATTAAGATGATTTTAATTATTTTGAATTTCAAATAGTATCAATTTTGGGATATCACTCAAGTCTTAATATCAAGAGGTAGTTAAAGTTCCCTTTTAAAAGGTCTTCCCTGTAATCACTTTAATCCTTAATTCAAACTCAAATTTATATGATTAGTTTTCAAGATAGTAATGCTCTCTTCATGGCTTTCCAACAATCCTCTTCCCTCAGGTAGCTTCCGGTCAAATCTCTGGTTTTTATTAAGATGATTTTAATTATTTTGAATTTCAAATAGTATCAATTTTGGGATATCACTCAAGTCTTAATATCAAGAGGTAGTTAAAGTTCCCTTTTAAAAGGTCTTCCCTGTAATCACTTTAATCCTTAATTCAAACTCAAATTTATATGATTAGTTTTTAAGATAGTAATGCCCTCTTTATGGCTTTCCAACAATCCTCTTCCCTCAGGTAGCTTCCGGTCAAATCTCTGGTTTTTATTAAGATGATTTTAATTATTTTGAGTTTCAAATAGTATCAATTTTGGGATATCACTCAAGTCTTAATGTCAAGGGGTAGTTAAAGTTCCTTTAACATTATATGATTAGGCTTTCTGATAGTATAGCTCTCTTTATGGCTTTCCAAAAAGCCTCTTCCCTCAGGTAGCTTCCGGTCAAATCTCTGGTTTTTATCACTCACTCATGTAAGATCTCTTTTCGCGAGTAATCGGCAATTCGTGAATGACTCTCTACCACTTCATTCGCACTCAAGTGGCAACAGGCAGGCAGACAGACAGACAGACAGACAGACAGACAGACGGCTTTTGTGGCATTTGAAAAATCAACAAACAGCAGTTCTAATACTCAAATGAAGTTGTTTGGAGAGGTGGGAGATGATCCCACTGGATCAAACGATCCAAAGCATCGGGATGTCCACACAGAGATACAGTAGAACTTCCCTTAAAGTAAATATATTAATTACAAAATATTGATTAAATGTAAATATAGCTATAAATACTTTTATAATAAGCTTTAAGGTGTTATTAAAATTATTTAAAAATAAATAAATTAGATGAAGTAAACAAAATATTTATTCAAGTTGCTGCCAAGAACTCTTTTAAGAAAAGGTCTTTAGTTTTTTAAGTTCCATTATTTGGTTTTAAAAACGTTAACTTATGGTGTTTATGAAGCTTAAAATAAGAATATTATTTTATTAATACTAAAGCAAACGATTAAACTCTTTTAAATATATAGAATAAAGGCCTTTAGATTCATAACTTGCTTTTATAGGTTTTTTAAACGTTGAATTTTGGTATTTCGGATGCTTACAGTTAATAGAATATTTTATTAATACTAAAGTTAACGAAAAAACTATCTTAAATGTATAATTTGCGCTTTACCAACTAAGTTAGTCTAGTTTTTTCAACTTCTCCATCTTCAATAATAAATAAATAAATAAATATATGAAATATAACTTTAAATTACATTATTCGGCGCTTAAAACCTTGGATTTAGGGATACAGAAGCCTTTCAAATTATAAATATTATGGACAACGATGAGCTCATTTGGAATATATCTCAAAAGAAGCGATTTAAATTTATAAATTCAGTTCATAAAACATTTAATTTAGGTATTCATGAGTTTACAAATTAAACAAATAATTTATTAATATTATAAATTCAATTTATAAAACATTTAATTTAGGCTTTCAGGAGTTTTAAAATTAAACAAATAATTTATTAATATGTGTGTTTCTCAAATAGAAGATTTTATAAAGATAACTTGTAGTTTTAAATAGACAAATCTCTAAGGCGAACAGCCTCTTGTAAAGTCTTGTCTGTAGAAGTTGGACTGCCTAGAGGATGGGGGATAACCTAGACGACAGCAGGAAGAGGGGCAGTTGAGGCAGCCAGAGCTCGGGTTGGGACTGGGACTGGGGCTGGGACCTGGGGCTGGGGCTGGGGCAAATGCCAAACTGGTTCTCGTCTCGCAGTTTGCATGCCACATCCAATTGGTGGCGTATTGGGGTCGCAGTTGGCAGTTGGCGGCTCTCGGCACTCGGCATTCGGCTCTCGGTTGCATTTGCAGTTGGCGGCTAGCAGGCGTTGGCCAATTACGAGCACATATACGTTTCAATTGATTTCTAATTAACCATTTTGCATAGCTGCGTGCCGGTGTCCATGTGCGAATGTTCTCACGTGTAGCATACATACACTTGATCTGCTTCGGTTCCATGTGTGCCACGCCCCCACGTCCCCCCCTCAGGTGCGGGGGATGTGGAACTTGGATCCATTTAGTGGGTCAAGCGTCTTTGTCAGCGTCCTGTGTGGGCGTGGGGGCAGACCTAAAAAGATGAAGAGTTGCTGATATAATGTCCAAGGTGCTTGTTTTTATCTTGTATTCCATGGAAATCTGGCTAAATTAGGTCGAAAAATGCCCTACCAGTACTCCAAAGAAAGGGTTTTATTACAATTTTATTTAATAATAATAATTTGCAACTGTTATTGTTATTGTTATTTATTGGTCAGTCTCTATAGCTTGTGGCTGTTGTGTCTTTGTGTCTTTGTGCCTTTGTGCTTTGTCATCATCACCGAGTTCCGGACTTTGTCGTCTTTCTGGCGGATTACTAAACGCCGCCACAGATTAGAGAGACGCCCATATGCGAGTCAATTAGTGCATGTAGGCGCAGAAATTAATTTGTTCGCCGCCAAATGTGACAGAGTCAGCAAAAAATAAGAAAAAACAGAGCGAAAAAAAAACCCAGCTTTAGCGTAAGCTACATTGACAATCAATTATGGATATATGTAGCCATATATCAGAGATAAATCGGAGTTTAAATAGCTCAGGCCTAACCTTAAGGAATACTCTTTGATATCAGACATTTTGTTCAATATTAATATATGGAAAATGTGTCAAAAAGTTTGCATTTAAATTTGTTATGTATTAAATTTCTTGTAATTTCTCTTTATTTTAAAAGTTTTTACATTTCATGGCTATTTCTATTGATTTTTTATAAAAAACTATTTCTGTATAAATATTACCTTGGTTTTTAGACAGAATTACAGTCTAAAAAAGAAGCATATATCAGAGTTAAATCGGAGCCTAAGTAGCGCAGGCCCAATCTTAGAAGAAAGATTTAAGGAATACCCTTTTTATCAGACTCTTTGTTTTAATATTGAGTGTTTTTTTTTTTTTTATTTAAAATATATGGAAAATGTTTACAAAAGTCGGAATTTAAATTTGTGTAATTAGATATATTAAATTCCTTGTAATTTGCTTTTATTTCGTAAGTTTTTATATTTCTTGGCCATATTTTTGTTGATTTTGTATTTAAAACAATTTCTGTCTTAATATTAGTTTGGTTTTTAGAAAGAATTGCAGTCTTAATCTATATACATCTATGCATCTTATAAAAATAGATATAAATAGATATAAATATACTTTATACTCTAAGATACAAGATATAGTTTAACATATATTACTTTATACTTTTATAGTTTAAGATTATTCTTTTCTCTTTAAGAAACTTTAAGATACTAGATACATATATAGTCTCTAGATTATTCCCATTTCTTAAAGATACTTTTTAAGATACTGAATTTATAGTTCCTAGATCTCGATAAACCCATAATATTATAATAAAGTGTAATTTGTTTACCAAACAAAGCAATTTAAAATGCAATTATACTTTAATAGTTGCCTTTAAAGTTCAAACCCTAAATGAATCAAACGATTAAAGCTCCATTAAACTATAAAGTCTAAACTAGAACTGGTTAGATAAGATATCGTTAGGGAATACGTTTCATGAAGTACCCGTAGTTAAAGTACCAAAGATACAGCTTTTAGCAGATCCTGTTGCAATCACTTTTGGGCCTTAATGAACTTCACTCGACCAGTTAATTTGAAGCCATTATGGCCACCGATTTGAGAGATTCTTGCCTGCGTTGGGGGTAAACCAATCAGGAATTCCACTCCCGTTCATTACAAAGCTCCTTACATAGTTGAGGCTGCCTATTGGTTGTGTATCTGTAGCTGTATCTGTATCTGTATCTGTATCTGCAGCTGTATCTGTGCGGACAGCGCGGAATGTGCTGGCAATTAAAATGAACTCACGCTGGCAACCCTGACAAAAACGTGCCGCCATCGAGCAACTGCAACTGTGCAAATAGCTCGGCAGTGGCAGTGGCAGTTGCACCGCCGCGTTGAAATCAAAAGTGATACAGATTGACCAGCGTCCGAGCTCCAAAGCTAAAGCTAAAGTTAGAGAGCCACTAAAAGCGCGCACATTGATTGAGTTTCGATATCTGTGCACTGAACCGAGTTCAACTGAGGCTCTGGCTCTGCGCACGCGCAGCAAATTTGTTGCCTTCGAGCCTCAGCGCCTGCTGTGTGTGTGTGTGAGTTTTGTGGAAGTGGTGACAGACTGGTGACTGGAGACCGACCAGGGAGCACCCTGCTTAATCAGGGTAATTTTACCTATAGGTGATTATATATTGTTTAAGTATTTCGACCATGAAATGGCGGGAAGATCAGTTCACCAAGATGTTAGCATACTTTTTGGGGTGGAAAGCAACAGAATTTGATTGAGTATTTATGAAAGATTGGTATGCTTTAGCAGTATCACTTAAATATGGCTAAAATCTTGGCCTCTATTAATTTAAGTAAAGCTATATTTAGCGAAATAAATAAATAAATCAAATAACAAAATATAGTTTGAATATTTATTACATTTTATTTACATTTAAATAAAATATATAATTCTTAAACATTTGTTTGTCCTCGTTTTAGTCGGAAGTTTGCAACGCAGTAAATGACTTATTTTCGACCGTTTAAATCATAAAATCATAAATCTTGATCAGCATCAACAGACGAGTCGATCTAGCTATGTCTGGTAAAAAGACATTTTTTAGCCAAATATTTCAAATTGTCAAAAAAAAGGCACATAAAATTGTAATTTTTTAAATTGTAAATTAACAAAGCTTATTTCTTAACCTAATAAAAACTAGCTTTGAAAAGCTTTCCGACTTGAAATTAATGCATTTTTGGCATAGTTATGAAAGAAAAATGCAAATTATAAGGGTATACAAACTTCGGCTTCCAGAAACTGCTTTTCCTGTTAAATATGATATATATTTTTTATAAATATATATATATATTTTTTATAAATAAATATATATTTTTGTGTATACTTATGTCTGTATTTCTTTGCTATTATTTTCAAAATAATATTTTGGAAACGCAAGAAAATCTAATAATATATTTGAGATTTGAGAAAAGACCTGCTGTTAAAGCTTATTCTTTAATATCTAAAATTCACACAAAAAAAAGCAAGAAAGAGTACCCAAAAGTGAGCCTAAAAAACACCTTTACCTACCTATTAATAGCCTTATGTTCTGGCTAAACATTTTAATTGAAGCACTTGGCCAATTTAATTTCATAACAAAGTCATAACTTGATCGAGGCGCGTTGGATGGACTGCACTGGACTGGACTGGACTCTGTGTGTGTGTAGGTATTGTTTCGATTGTTTATCTAATTGCTAATTTGATCGACATGCCAATGATCAGCCAGCCGGCCAGATGATTGTTCGTATCTCGAGCAACCCAACCCCACACCCCCCGATCAATCAATGCCGTCAATCATGTCCGACCGAGTCAACGCTTGAGGCTGAGATGCTAAGAGGCTGAGAGGCTGGATGGCCACATAGCTGGAGACTTGAGACTGGAGGAGAGGTGGACAGGCCCCTGACAGGCTGGGTACACAAATTATAGTTGTTAATGCCAGCAATTAGCTACCTCAGAGTGTAGCGAACCCGCTGAACCCCATTGAGAGCCAGCTGCCCCTTTTGACCAAACAATTATCACGGAGTCAGGCGCCTCCACTCTGGACGAGAGTCTTGAGTTGGACACTTGAGCATGTCAGCGGGTTCTCTGTGTGTGTTTGCCCAACACTCCGACCACGACGATGAGGTTATTGGCAGGCAGAGGAGCTTTCTTCGAAAGAGTTAATTAATTGAAATGCAAAAGAAGTTAGCCTTATCCATAACTGGCCAAGTTTTGGCTATCTATAGCTGGCCAGACCGGACCACCGATTAGAACTATCAAAACTTTGGGTAGCCTCCTCACTCAGTAACACTTTCCAACTCTCGGACATTATGTAATTTATGGGAGGTGCCGGACATAATATTATAATTTACTGCCCACTTTTAGAGCGACGCTATACGCTTTACGATTTACGATATTGGGAATCCGCTTATGGCCCGGCAATTAAGTGGGAAATCATCGGCAGAACGGTGAGCACATTTGGCAATTTATTGCAGTTATAAAAAAATAAAAACGAAAAGTAAACAGAGAATAAAAATTAAAACCACATCTGGTGACAATATCGCCTGCCACTTTTGACACAACAACACATACAAATTGGTTAATTAAAAATGGCACTTTGATTGCGATTACCGATTAGCATTTGCTAAATACCTAAGCACGTCCCAAAGCGAATCGGTACGAACAAGTTCTCTAAACAGTCCCCAAAACATTGCCGTCTATTTATAGTGTCTGTAGTCTGTAGTCTTTAGTCCCTCTATGCTCTATGCCAAGTGTGTTTTCATAATTCATTGTTCCATTCGTATTGCTCATTATTCGCATGACAGGGCAGAAGACGACCGACGACTCTGTCACATGTCGCACACATGCTGCGAAGATGAGAGATGAAAGCGAAGCCAAGTTGAGGCATTCTGCAAAATAATGCTTCGATCGATCGATCGATTTCGAATTTTAAATTGAATTTCAAGGAATAAAAGAAAAATAGTTCCTGTTGTGAACGTTTAGCATCAAAGAGAGACGAATGAGACGCTCTCTTGAGCTTTCAAAAACAAATCATGTGTGTTGATTTTATTTTTCTAATTTTTATCTCTATTTTAAATATAAAATGGAATTCAGTAGCTATCGGATAAGCTTTACAATAATTCCTACACTAAAATGAATAGTCTAAGAGCGTCGACCTCACTCTGTTGAGCTTGCAAGAACAAATCTAGTGTGTATACCGACGCACATGAAGATCATACAGATGAAAGCGAAGCCAAGTTGAGGCATTCTGCAAAATAATGCTTCGATCGATCGATTTCGAATTTTAGGCATAAAAGAAAAATAGTTCCTGTTGTGAACGTTTAGCATCAAAGAGAGACGAATGAGACGCTCTCTTGAGTTTTCAAAAACAAATCATGTGTGTTGATTTTATTTTTCTAATTTTTATTTATATTTTAATTATGAAATGAAATTCAGTAGCTATCGGATAAAGCTTACAATAATTCCTGAATAGTCTAAGAGCAACCATCGCACTTTTTTGAGTTTGCAGCAACAAATCATGTGTGTCTGCCGACGCACATGAAGATCGTTAATTCTCTAAGAGCCATGACTACGAATCTATGCGAATTAAATCAACCAACTAGACCTTGAAAAGATATTATATTGCAAAGAAAAAAACCCATCAATTCCCTATAAATATATCTAAAGATTACAAATTATATTTATAGACTTTGTGGGTTAGTTTCCCGGAACTAAATATCGCGAAATATTTATAAATATACAATTGACATTGGATCGCAAAAGGGAAAACAAATCAGTGCAGTGCTTTCGACTTGAATTTGATAATAACAACTGGAAAGGGGGGAAAAGGGGTTTAATCAGTTCTCGAGTGCCGCTGATAAAAGGCAATACTCAAGTGCACATGCAATGTTCTGGCTGTATATCAAGTTCTACCTAGTTTTTAAATCGGACAAAGGGCGTATATACATATATTCAAGGCAAGTTGGGGGAATTTTCTTAAGTCGTAAGTGCTTTGTGTAGAATATATTCTCTCGTTTATAAAGTAGTTATACAGATTATAGAAAACACTCAACTTGCTGTTACTCCTTAAGGCATTTTGCGGGGGGTCAGGAAACTTTTGCGACGCTTAAGTCAATTGATAAGACGAGAAGTTAGATAAGCAAAGGCCTGGGAAACGCTTCGTTCTGACGTGAGCCACCTAGTATACATATATAAATATATATATTCGTCCGACTTATTATAATTATCAATGATGTCTCGCGACTGTCGCTGGTGACTTTGTTTACGCTCTGCGACAGAGAAGAGAACCTTTTATCGATTCTTTGAGGAGTGATGTCATAGAGGCATAGATGTAGATGGTTAGAAAATGTGTTGAAGGGAGAGGAATTTGGCCAAATAAAACCAAGATTTTTAATATAAATTATAATATGTTTGAGTGTATTTCTAATACCAAATGTTTTATTTTTCAATTGCAGTTATTTGAGGAGTCCTTGCTCCCAGCAGGACAGCAAATGTCGTAAACATTGGACTAAAGGAGGGACATTGGATTCTAAGCACAGCACATTCGTGGGACATTTGCCGCATTGAGCTTCCTGGGTAAGTTGGTTTTAGGTCCTTTGCCTCAAGGAGACCACGGGATAAGTGGCTCTTGTTGTTGTTGTTGCTGTTGCTGGCAGGCCGCCAAAGGGTCATCAGCACCGCGAGCTTATAATGGTTTAAGTCTGTTGCCGCTTGGCTTTGCTTCGCTCAGGTGGAGCATGTGTCCTGCTAACCGGGAACAGGTGCTATATGTGTGTATGTCCTGTATGTATATGTTAACTAGGAAAGGACTGCAACGACGGCCGCTTCCTGTGTGCGTGGGTCGCTGCACCCAAGACAACTACAATTCATTTGGTTTTATGTCTAGTTCAACAAACCCACAAGTTGGCCGTGTCTCTTTTGTCCTCGCGGTAGTCCTGTGCGAATGTACCTCAATTCTGAATATATATAAATGTATGTTTTTAGGTACATAAGCTAAGCAGATGCCACACCAAATTGTTGGTGGCCACAGCTGCTGTCCAATGGCCAGACTGCTCCTCCTAGCTCCTGCTACTAGCTCCTTTGGAACATTTCAAGTTCAAGAACCAGGACGAGGCAGTCAAAACGTCAACTTTGCCAATTTCTTTTTCATCGCGTCCTTCCGGCTGTCTTCCGCAGGCTCAAAAAGCAACAACAGAAAACAGAAAGCAGAAAAAGGCATAAAAAATAACAAAAAACAGAGAACGAAAACAAACGGAGAAAAGTCCCTTTTGAGCATTTCATGGTTTGGACGTTGATTTTTTATTTGTCCGGATTTTATATCACATACCGTAGGAATCAAGGGTATATACGTTTTAAGGGAAGTTAAAATAAATTATGTAAAGTATAGAAATTCGGGATTAAAATTAATTATTAAAAATATGAAACTGGTTACAAAATATTTATAATATTATTTAGAGCATGGAAAACTTTTAATAAAAAATAAATACAAAGCTAATAGGAATTTATTTTATTTGTATTTTTATATTTATTTATTTATTAAATCTGGAAATATCTACATAAAATTTAGCAAACTTTAGAGTACTTTGTGGGGTTTTATTATTTATTTAAAGTATCTCTTAGTCGGATCTAAAGATCTTTTATTCTTTTTTTTGCTGTTTTAAATGCTGTCAAGTCCAAGTCATTGACAATAGAAAATAATATTTTCCTTGCTTTCGGCACTTTGTTTTGTTCGTTTACATTTTAGTTTAAATGTTTGTTTTTGCTCAGCTTACTTTAAATTAAAAAAAAACACATTTAAATCATAAGATGAGTATTAAATTTTATTTATATATAATAGTTTATTCAGAAAAGAGAATTATATCAATATATATAAGGTTTCATATTGCAACTTGCTTATTTATTTTATTAAAATGTATTATTTTGATGAACAAAAAAAAAAATTAAAACAAAATAAATTTTAAAAAGTTCTTTAGCAAGGACTTGAACCAGCGTCTTGCTAGTTAAGAAAGAGATAGATAGAGAGGCACAAAATTATTGTCTAATAACTCCATTGTTTACCAATCAATTTTTCTTAAATTTTTATATATCACCATTCCCAGCTCTATATATTATGTATATTTATTTTTATTTATACAGAAACTTGATAAATAATTACTTAAAAGTAAACTTTGGTTCAAACTCAGTTACAACTCGCTAAAGCAATGAATTTCTTTATTAAAAAATAATTCAATTTTAACTCTGATTCGTGATTCAATGGAAAAATTCCAGCAAGAAGTTTTGATAAAATTTTAACCTGAGCGAGCACATTGCATTGGCCCTCGTTCGTTTCGTTTTTCGTTTTCGTTTTGTGTTCAAACATTTAATATTCATAATGGGCACTCACTCACTCACTCACTGACGCAAACCCCATTCCGAATATTCCGAATATACCGGGTATATCTCTGGGTGCTTGAATGCCATGTGGGTTCGGGTAATTATGGATTTCGGATACGGTTTCAGTTTCGGTATCGCTTTGGGTTCTATTTCTGTTTCTTTATTATTTTTTTTCTCTCAGTTTTCTGTTATTTTGTTGTGTTTGCGTGTGCTCTGCATTAGGACCCAAGGTTCCGTTGTTGTGCAACACAATCCGGCTGATTGGCTGCAGCTAATAGCCAAGATTACGGATAATCACCACACGAGAGCTTCCCGAAAACAGCATCTTGGGGGAATGATGACAGTTGTTAGCGTTTCTCGATTTAATTTTTATTTATCGTTTAGTTCGGGGAAAGCTATGGCAAGAGAGAGGGAGGGGAGCTCAAGAAAGATGCATATGGGCAGGCTTTTTGAGTGATCTCCGATCATGCCGATCATGCAACTTCCGGTTGCAATAAAATGCAATCAATTGTGCTTGAGCGGATTCCGCGGCAAAGTTATGATGATTATGACATTATCTACGAATGGGTCGGGCAGAGATTACGTCTTGGATATTTGGTTCAGTGAGTTTTTACTTTAAATTTATTTTCATAGGAATACTGAGGGAAAAGTTCTTTCTCATTTAAATATGTAAAGTAGCATTTAAAATATATTACAAAAAATACGAAATACCATTAAAAAATATACGAAGAATATACTAAAATATACTATTATATTTATACAACATTTTAAAAGTGTCTTTAAAACGGAGCCCCAATATGTAAAATAGCATTTAAATTATATAACAAAATATACCAAATACCATTAAAAATATACCAGGAATATACTAAAATATACTATATATTTATTTATTTATATGAGGAAACGAGGAACAAGTTATTTTTCATTTAAATATGTAAAATAGCATTTAAAATATATAACAAAATGTACCAAATACCATTAAAAATATACCAAGAATATACTAAAATATACTATTATGTTTACAACATTTTAACAGTGTCTTTAAAACAGAGCCCAAATTTCTGGTTTGAAATATATCGTATTTATTTCTTCTTAAATAATATATATTTTGAATGCAAATTTAGATTTCAAAATATACTATAATATACCGGATATACCACTCAAAGTATACAAAGAATATACTGAAATATATGGTAAACAAGAAAGAAAGCTAAATTCGGCAAGCCAAAATATATATATATATACCCTTGCAAGAGAATCGCTCATACCATAAGCCAAAAATACATTAATTTCAGTTCGGAAAACTTCCCTTTGGATAAGAAAATCAGCACTTACAATTTACAATTTTTATATATTATTTTTTTTTTCTCCCTATTTGTGATAATTTTGACGACGTAACGCCTTATAAAATTTGTAAGAATTGTCCAAAAAAATGTCTTTCAACCAGACGTAGCTAGATCAACTCGACTCGGGTCGGAAACGACTTCTTCACTGCGTTGTGAGCTCCTAACTTAAATTATAATACCCTGCAAGGGTATAAAAATTTCTTTCAGTGTACACATAGTACATACAAATCGAAATTTCGTATAGTTTTTACCTGAATAATCGCCGAGGAGGAGCTTTGGATGTCCAAGTGTCTGGCTGTCAAGAACCGTTGGCCAGGCCATGATGTGGCATTGTTTTCAATGCTAGCCGTCAGTCTCGTGTCTAATTAGAAATATCTTGAAAAATAGTTGCCTATTTGAAATTTTATTGCATAAAATATGAAAGGAATGAGCACGAAAAATTGAAAAAGTGCCTGTAAAGCATTCATTTTCGTGCTGTTCTGAATACTTATTGTATCATAAATTCGTTATATACCAACCATCCATCCGATCCGAATATAATTCAGGGAGAGCACACCCTTTGGCAGTATTTTTATTCGGAACACAGGGCAAAGGGATGCATTCACACACGATTAACCCGTTGAGGCGCTGCTCCGCCAGATCGTTTGTCGTTCAATCAACTAGCATTATGGGAGGGAATGGGTTAAAAATAAATTTTTATTTTTTTATTGATTTTATTGTGTGCGATGGCCTTTCGGGGTAATTTGCATCGTGCCCTTGCCTTGCTTTGCTTTGTGCTTTGCCAATCGCTCAACCTCTTTCTCTCTCTCTGCGTCTCTCTCCGCCTCTAAGTCCTCCTTGGCCACCAAAGCCTCTGACGCCTCTGATGCCTCCATAGCCTCCATAGCCTCCATAGCCTCCTCCTCCCGCCCTGCCGCCCCTGTTCATTGCGGATGCAAAGCCACACGTTTCAGCCAAGCCAAGCGATTCGTCGTCGTCAGTCCTAGGTTTCTTTTTTTACATACGTATGCTCGATGCGTTTCTGAATTTCGCACTTTGTGCTCGGCGTTTAATTAGGCGCAAACAAATGCCATAAAAAACGTAGCCAGAAAAATCAAAGAGTTCGCAGAAAAATCCATCAAATACTAATACGCTTTGAATCTAAAAAACGGGGAGGCACATAACCCACTTTGGCACTTTGAAATGGGAATAAAGAGATGAACAAAGCCATGAAAGGGTTGAGCAAAAATCTATAAAGACTTGAATATTGTTTCAATAATTAGACTATCTAGCTATATTTCCTAAAAACAAGAAAAGAAGAAATTTTAAGTACTTTATGAATAAACAGAATCTTGCATAGTACGTCTTTAGATTACATAACAAATTTTGTTTTTGTTTCTCCAACTCTTATTAAATTTATATATTTTACACCAAAATAATAATATTGATTTTTATAATATAAATCAATTTTAATCATTATTAATAATAAAAAAAAAAAATAATAATAAAATAAAAATCAGTACATAATCGTTATCACTTGATTTTATAAATAAAACTTATAATGATTACGGTCCCTGGAAAATATAGTTATTTTTAAAAACTCTTGACTTAAATTTGTAAAGTACGATCTTTAATTCATTATAAACTGATGACTTTATCATATAGTTATAATATAGACAAGTAATAAATTGTATACAAATTTACAAAACTCTCCAAAGTTTACTTTCTTAAGTTAAATTTTTGTTGCTTTTTTTTTTGAGGCATGTGAGGTGGGGTCTCTCTTAGTTCTGACTGTGCTCTCTCTCTGACTTATCTAGAGAAGACTCTCTCTCTCTCTCTCTCTCTCTTCTTGTTATCTCGCTGCTCGGGAGACTCTAATCCAGAGCCCCAGGTAGATTCTGCTCCGGTGTGTTGGCTCAGCACCTTTCGCTGTTTGCACGGGGCTCTCATCAATGCAGTGCAATGCACTGCCAGCTGATACAACACCGTACTCCTCCAGCTATATACTATATCAACATATATATATATATATACTATATAAATATGTGCATATATGTACACACCAGAGTTTAGATCCCCACGTGGTTCTTGGGGGGAGAACATACCGTCGTTCATTGGCATCCGACAACGATCTTTACCAAACAAACGAACGAAATCGGAGAACAAGAAGTGAAGAATTCTTTAAAAACAAATTAAGAAATAAATAAAAAAAAATAAAGCTCTAAGAATTCCAAAAATAAACTAAGAAATAAATTAAAAAAATAAAGCTTTAGCCTCTAAAAACGAATTGAACAATTTGCAGTACATTAAAAATTAAGAAATCTTTAAAAACAAATTAAGAAATAAATTAAAAAATAAAGCTTTAGCCTCTAAAAAGAATTGAACAATTTGCAGTACGTAAAAGTTGCAGTAATTGTTGTTCAAGCAAAGTACTTAACCCCAACTGCAAAGTGTCATAATTCATGAGATATTTGCAAATAAATTTAAGTTGCTCATATTTTTTTTTTGTTTTGTGGGGAATTCTTCAAGCTTAGCATTTGGCGAGTGATTGACAGACGTCTTTAGCCTGTTAATTTTTAACACTTGACCGTCAAAGTAAACACTAATAGCATTGGCAACGTCAGCAGGCAAGTTGAGTTTGGGGACTATTTAACATATAATAAAATAATAGTAATAACATGTGAAATAATAATATAATTGGGCTCAAAAGATATGTCTTGCTTGTCAGAGGGGAAAATCATAAATAAATTGATTAAATTTTAAGAGATGAATATATGTAACAAACATAAACCTTTGTTTATACATATTTCTCAACTGTAAGACTATTATTTCAAATTCAAAGTTTATGGTGTAAACATTCTTTAGAGTGTTTATGGGATGCATACACCTTGCAGGTGGGCTCTGTGGCGTCTTGTTGAATGCTTTACATGATGCATCTATTTGTTTTTGTTTTTATTCTTGTTTTCCCCTGTTATCTGAGTGCAAAGTGTAATGTATATATTAATTCTTATCGTGGTTATAGGAGTGTGACAGAGCAGCTCCTTTGATTTCCCAAATAAAGAGAGAGAGAGAGAGCAATGAGCAGATTGAGAGAGCAAGAAAGTAAGAGTATAGCTAAGTCTAAGCTAAGTCTTCTGGTTTACATTTCTAATATTATTGTTTTAATTAAATCAAAGTTTTTTTTTTCTTACCTAAGCCCAGTGTTTCCCTTTTCTGTTTGTCTTTCTTTGGCCAAAAGTCACAACAATGTCGTGTGTTTTATGCTTTATGCTTGTGAGATGGAACTATAGTCTTTTATATAATATTATAGTCATGATATAAATACAAAATTGATGCACAGAAAAATAGTTAAGTAAATATCTTTAAAAAGTTGAAATAAATATAATATTGTATTTATTTAGATTAACAAGCAATATAAATAAATTTTAAAATAAATATTACGCGCAAGTAAGCATTTTTTGTGTACTTTCTTCAATGCTATTTTTTAAGTTTAAAGATGCTAGTTCAGAAAAGACTTAAATCAAATTTTTCTTTACTTTACTTAAATTTTCAGTGTTTTTTTTTTTTTAAGTTTAAAGATGCTAGTTCAGAAAAGAATTTTTAATCCCTCCATAGAAATATTAGGAATACGAAAAAATCGAATTCTCCGAGGTTTTCCCAGTTTCTTTAATGCAGTTTTGGAAAACTTTAAGGCTGTAGCACAAGGTTAGAAAGTCTAGATCTGCCAGCTGGTGCTTTTTGTATAAAATTTTAGTATACATTATATTATTATTATTAATTATTAATAAAGCATTAATTTTTTTTTTTTGCATAAAATGAATGATTTAAAGAGTAAGATAACTTGGAAGTATGAAAGTGATGTGGTTAGGATTTAGGAATGTAGACACACATACTTATGTTTTATGAGTTTCCTTGATGCGCCACTAAAATGTTGTCTGCCGCCAAAATCCCTCTCTCTACTTCCCTCCCCTGAATGTCTCCAATTTATGGTTTTTTTTGGGGGGAATGAACTAAACTAAATTGATTTAGCTGGGACCCGGGTGACCAGCACGAAGGGATATATAGCCTACTTAAATGGCAATAGCAAGAACAATAACCAAAGAGAGCATTTTAGATGCGGATAATGAAATTATTTTGTGTTGGCCCCAAAATCCGCAACGGATCCACTAATTGATTTTGTCTTTCCCACTTTGCCTTTGACCAAAAGTCCGGAAAAAAGGGGGAAAAATTCGAACATCATACATAGAGCTGTGACGTGCGCGGTGGCGGTGGTGACTATGTTCTATATTATAATTCGTTTTTCGGCAAAAGCAACTTTGTTGTTGTCCATCAGAAAATTGCAGTTGAAAACTTTTGCTCTAAAACACAATTAGCTGCTGGGCCGTTTTTGTTGGCAACCGAAAGATGGACCACATGGCGGATGAGTGCGAATGGGCTTTGGCAAGAGTGTTGTTTAATTCAATGGATGGATTCTGGGTAATAACTAAGGGAAGGATACAATACACTTTGTTTATTGGAGAGTGTTCAATAATTAATATCGAAAGCATCCTGGCTAACAGGAAGCTGTTAACTTAAAGCACTTGAAATGCAACCGAGAAACCAATCAGTTTAGTGGGCCATAAAAACAGCTTTAAATGGTCCGTTCAAAAAAATGTACTGTATGCATATATATACATATAACCGAAAAACTTTGTCATTTCCTTCTTTTTTTTCTCTGCTAAATATTTGAGCTTGCGTCATTTTGGCTGCTGCTGCTTTTGCATCGACTTTTCTATGGCTTTTTGCCTTAATTTGTTTTCCGGGCGCCAGACATCGACGACGAAGACGAGGACGAGGACGAGGAAAGCGAAAATTGGAAATTGAAATTTGATTGATTATATTACGATATTACGGGTATGATTTCCCTATGCTAAGGCTTAGGCTCCCTGAAATTCCCTCGGTTAATGCTGGTTGGGAGCCCATCAAAGTGTTGCAAACTTAATTGCTGTCAATTGGGGGGAATGGAAAATCAATCGCGAGGAATCACTGCAGCCGAATCACTGCCAGTGCACTCGTCTCCTCCACTCTCGCCCACTGATTGACACTGAACTTAGCCTCCCGAGTGAGTGGGGGCGTGGCCCCTTCCTAATTGAACACAACGCTAAACGAGCACTGTTGGCAAGAAGCCTCTTTGGACTCTGATCTCCTTGATGCCGATGCTGAGGCGTTGGACGAGTGGCTGACTGGCTGCCTGTCAATGGACCGCTCGTGTCCGTCGAGCGGAAACAAGCGCAAAACACAGGAAAATGTCATGTTTTTGCTTCTCGAGGGATATGCGGCCCTCAGAAAATAAACATAGAAAAAAATCACAAAGAAAAACCGCATTAAATTTGAGATAAATCTGGGGCTAAAGGCGGCTCAACGGGCGTCAGTCGTTTATATACATTTATTTTTCGTAAGAAGAAAGAGTTTTCCTGAATTCAATGTCATACATTCTCTTCTTAAACTGGTTGGGAATTATAAGCAAATTTTGATTGTAACTCTAATTTTTTTAACTTTGTAAATTTTGTACTAATCTATAACTTTAATCATAGTTTTAAAAGGTTTAACTAGGACTCTGAAAGCAAAGTAAAGTTCAAAGTGCCCTAAAATTCCCAACATGTTCTAGCTGGCAACTTTATAAGTATGAGGATCCTGACTAGCATCCTTATACCGATACTGTAGTGAAGATTGATATATAAAGCAATATTTTAATGTTGCGATATGTATTTGATTTTTTAACTTATAAGTACACTGAAAAAAAAGCAAAGAAAAAAATAAGTAAAATGAAAAAAGTGTAATTTATAAATATAAAGGGTTCAATTTAAAATTGTATAATTGATAAGTAATCAGTTAGAACGAACAAATACCTTAAATTTAAATACATATTTTAATATATTTTTTTTCGTTAATTTTAATAAATGCGATATTTTTTGAATCGATAAATATGATATTTTTTAAACCGATAAATACGCTATTTTTTGAGAGTATCGATAAATATGATATTTTTGTTATATTATATTAAACCATTTCGATATTTTCTTCAATATAACCTTAGAGTACTAGCAAAATATATCGATATCGATATATCGGTCTTAAATATCTAGGGTTGTTTTTTCCTACTCAAATATATATAAACCTAAATAACAATTGTATAACTAAGCTTAAATTAAGAAAATACAACTTTTGAAGCCCCTAAATATTGGTTAATATTTGAACATTTTAACTATAATTAGAAAGCGTTTTTAGTTGTTGCAACTAACTATAAATTTTGTGTTCCAGAATTTTTTGTGCAATTTAGTTTTCATGACTTTTTTATGTGGGTTTTATTTTTTAAGTGAATGTGTGGGGCGAATTGGAATCAATGAGTATGAGTATGAGGTTCGTCTGCTTCGATGCCAATTCCAATTCCAATTCCTCGCCGATTCCATGCTCCATGTTCGCCAATCGTTCGCTCTCATAGCACTTGAGTTCATTTAATTCATTTCGCGGCTACAGACGGCCAATAACAACAGCTAGCCGCAATTTATGTAGGACACATAAATATATTATTTCCAAAATACGCACGAAATTCCCAGTGTTTGTTGACGTGAATTTATTATGGCAGCGCTAGCGCGATTCCGTATTATTCGCCAGTTGATTTCGGTTTTCAGATTTCAGATTTCAGATTTCTGACTTTTGATTTCTGATTTCTGATTTCTGAACCTGCAGGCAGACACACACACGTATTTACACTTGCATAACTCGGAAATATATGCCCGAGCACTTGGCGTGCCGCAAATAGAATATATTTTTTGGACAAGCCCACACACAGAAAGGCAACAAGAGCAATAAGTTTGGTGCGAGTGCCAGTGCCAGTGCCAGTACGCCAGTACGTGGACGCAAATTGAAAATATTCACGTCTCATTATATTAATGTCGCTGCGAAAATGCAAATTCTAAATGCGTACATCAAAAATGATTCAAACAGCAGCAGCCCCCGAAAAGCAAACAAACAAACAAACAAGCGAGCGAGCAAACAAATTGACGGCAGATCGGCGAATAAGCCAACTGTGTGACTGCCAAGCTGACTTGACTGACTGCCAGACTGACGTACTGACGGACTGCCAGACTGCCAGACTGACTGACTGAATGACTGACTGACGAACTGCTGCCACAAAAACAAAGCCAACATTCATGTTGACGTCTAATTGTCGCTGGATCGTCGCTGGCAAACTGTTTAAACACAAAAAGCAGCCCAGATCCATCTGGTTTGCAGAAAGTACTCCCCATGGGAGTTTATTGATCGTGATGAGGGAGTGATGGATACGATACTTCAAGATCATAATTAGCAAAAAAAATGTATATATAAAGAACTTTATAAATTATAAACTGTTTTCTAAAAATGATACCAAAGGGACCTCATCGATCTTCAACATTTGCGCTTTTATATACTAGCGTTTACATGAATTCCTACTTGGGAATTATAGATAGGGATGTGTATTTATCGAGAGAAAAAATTGGATATGACAAAAATATTGATATATATAACTATATTTGATATGTTCAATACTTGACAGAAATCTTGAAATATCGTTTCTATATTTAAAATATCAATATTATCAGGGAAAAATACAAAAATGTTGTTTGATTTATTTCTCACTTTTAAATGGATATTAATAACAGTTTTAAAACATAACTTTTGATAATCTCTTTATAATAAAAAAAAATATAATGTAATACATAATACAATATATAATATATATATATATATATTATTTTCGAAAAATTAAAGTTTTAACCAAGTTAAGACTCTCCTTTAAAACATTCCGATACAGTTCAGCTTAAACAGTTTATCGATTTATTGCATTTCTAACTCAATGTTAAAACATCGACTTTATCGATATACAGTTGATATAAGGAAAGATCAAATTTCCTAATTTCAAGTGCTCGCTTTAAACATTTTTTTTAAATTCTGACTGAAATTGATTTGTATTAAAATAATGCTTTTTTAACAAGCTAAAAAATTATATACAATATTAATATCTAACAAATACAAGAGCAGCAACAATTACTATTTATTTAGTTATTTATTATTTTACAAGTTGAAAACTTCAAAAAAATAGTAATAGGTAAAAAGTACTAGAACAGTAAAATGTACTATTTTTTTATGATTACTAAAAAAAGTGAATTATGATACCTTAATTCAGTTCCAATCTTTTGAGAAATACTTAAAATTTAATTAACTATTTAAGAAGAATATCTCCCGTTGTCTCTCGCAAGGACTTGCCTTTGTTAAGGATCCATCTATTCTATCCTATGGCCAAAGGAGTATACCAAGCCAGTCGACACCTTGCCACCATTTCCTCTGGGCAGGTGCTACCTGCTACCTGCTACCTGCTGGCTGTGGTGTGGCAATGTTCGACGATGTCTATAAATGTTTTCATGCCTAATTGATTTAACGTCTTGGGGCAGAGCCGAATATAGACATCGATCCATTGGCGGCGGCGGCTGCGGCCAAATATTCCACGCTGCACTCGTTAAAGCCGGCTAATTACGGATTTTATTTGCGAAATTAATTTGTGCATAATATTTCAATGAATTTAACGGATTGCCGGCATACAAATCGCAATTAATCTTCCGCCCGAAACTCGGTTGTCAGCAGAGAAACCCAGAACCAGAACCAGAAGCAAAAGTTATCTCTGGCCAGTTCCCAGAGTTCCCTCTAGTGTTCCCCAAGAAGGGGAGAGAGGGACCGGACCAGTGGCCAGCTGAACATTGATTGATTTCTCGCCAGCTTCTGTCCGTTTACTATTTATTTTTAGCGAATATTGTTCTTTTTTTTTTTTTTTTTGTCAGCAAATGAGAAAGGAAATTTTATTTTAAGCGATTCCGCACCGTGGCGTGTGTGCGGGCGGGCGGGGCTTCTGCCGCTGGGCACTGGTGTGGCTCTCGGTGGTGGACATTTTCCCCTCCATTGGCTGCGTGCGCCATTGTGTCGCCAACCCACTGGGCACACGGCTTCAAGGTCACCTGGTTACGCTTACAGGAAGGGAATCTAGATCTAGTATCTAGGTGGGGATGCATTTTACAGCTTTGACGGGTCTTTCCTTTATTTTATATTTATATTTATTTTTTAAGGGAAGTCTATTGAAGTTGCCCCTAAAATTTGGTCTTAGAGAGACGGCAGGAATGCTACAACACCGTGATCTAGAGCTTACAACAACAAAGCACATTCTTGCTTGCACATTCTGAGTAGCTGCTCTGTTTTTCTTCACATTATGTACATATATTATGTATAAAATATTATGCCCGCACCTGATTTATTATATAAATATTACAAATAATTATAGAATAATAATTTGATCTCATCAAATTCCTTTACTTGCAGCTCCCAAGCACCACTCAAGAAGCACCTTTGGCTGGCGTCGAGTGTTGCCGCTTGGTAGCGGCGGCGGCGCCGCATGGACCATGCCGTGAAGGCGACGCGCGGCCGCCCGCTCAACACGCTGCGCTTCGAGAATGATGAGCTGGAATGCCTCTACCAGCGGTACACGCTCAAGCTGCAGCGCTTCTCAGTGCTGGGCGTGGTGGCCCTGGTGGTTGTCCTCTGCGGCGTGATGGCGGCCCTGTCGCTGGCCTTCAACAATGCGGCCACCTTCCATGTGAGCTCTATATATTTCGAATATTTAATAATAATTTATAATAATAATCCTCATACCCGCAGAACATCTTCAATGCAATTGTCTGTGTGCTATTCGCCGTGGTCCTGGTCCTGCTGCAGTGCAGTGTGATCAAGGACCATCACCTGCCTACGCTCTGCTATGGCATCCTGCTCTTCACCGCCAGCATCTGTGTGGTGTCGATGCCAACGCTGGGCAGCGTATTTCCCGTGGACACCAAGGAGGTAATGGCCGAGGGCGTCTGGCAGATTGTCTTTGTGGTCTTTTTGGCCTATGCCATGATGCCGCTACAGATCTGGGAGGCGGTGGCCTTCGGCATTGCCCTGCCCTCGGTCCACATCAGCCTCACTGTCTATAAGATCTTTACGGATGCGCTGCGTTACCTGGAATACAATCAACTGATTGCCAACATTGTCATCTTCATTGGTGTGAATGTGGCCGGCCTGGTGGTGAACATCATGATGGAGCGGGCCCAGCGTCGCACCTTCCTCGATACGCGCAACTGCATCGCCGCTCGGCTGGAGATTCAGGATGAGAACGAGAAGCTCGAGCGTCTGCTGCTCTCCGTGCTGCCGCAGCACGTGGCCATGCAGATGAAGAACGACATCCTGTCGCCGGTGGCCGGCCAGTTCCATCGCATCTACATCCAGAAGCACGAGAACGTGAGCATCCTGTTTGCGGACATTGTCGGCTTCACGGTGCTCTCCTCGCAGTGCAGTGCCCAGGAGCTGGTCCGCCTGCTCAATGAGCTCTTTGGCCGCTTCGATCAGCTGGCGCATGACAATCACTGTCTGCGCATCAAGATCCTGGGCGATTGTTATTACTGTGTTTCCGGTTTGCCAGAGCCGCGGAAGGATCATGCCAAGTGCGCCGTCGAAATGGGACTGGACATGATCGATGCCATTGCGTGAGTAAAAGTTTTGTGTGCTAAACTACTTTAGCTTTTCGGTTATTTTCCATAATTTCCTTTGACATGAGTCTCTGACAGCTCTTCCTTTTTTTTTTTTTTTGTTGCTGATTAATTGCTGCTTTTCTGGTGATAACAAGAAAGACACTTTAATTCACTATTGTCAGTGTGTAATTCGTTTTAATTGATATACTTATCGTGTCATAATTATTCAGACAATCAATAAAACAAGCTTTTGCCTGGTTTCTAGTAGAGTTTAAAGTTTCAGAGAGTCAAGTTTTTGATTTTTAAACTTAAAACTATCTTCTGTTAATGTCAAGATAGTGGAAAATATCGATATGTGACGCGAAGCATTAGTTATTTATCATAAATAGTTATATTTTAATGTGCAATATATGGATATTTTCACAAATTTTTTAATAGTTTCGATTTGTTTAATGTTAAAGGCGATATTTTTCGATTGTTTAACATTTCCTTAATATAATCGTTTAAATATATAAACTCGAAAATTGATTTTTATTCTTCGAATGCGTTTATTTTGATAATACAATTTGTATATTATAAATAGAAAAAGAGACAGTTTAATGATTTATACATTTTTCGGTATTGCTCGATGATATTATTATTTAAAAGTAGAATGCAATATTCTTCCATATGTAAAATCTCGATTTATCAAAGTTTACTAAATTTTCTATATAATTTTGAGATCAATCGAACTTACTTCCTATATAATTACCTACTTTTTACATTCTATCTTTCACAGAACCGTGGTGGAGGCCACCGATGTGATCCTGAACATGCGCGTGGGCATTCACACTGGCCGCGTGCTGTGTGGCGTTCTGGGCCTCCGCAAGTGGCAGTTTGATGTGTGGTCCAACGATGTGACACTGGCCAATCACATGGAGTCGGGCGGCGAGCCCGGAAGGGTGCATGTGACCCGGGCCACCCTCGACTCGCTGTCCGGCGAATACGAGGTGGAAGCAGGCCACGGCGATGAGCGATCCTCGTACCTACGCGATCATGGGGTGGATACGTTCTTTATTGTGCCGCCGCCACATCGCCGGAAGGTGAGTTATCAATATGAAGTCCTAATTGATTTGTTTGCTAATCTCTTTCTTTCCCTCGACAGCCACTGATGCTCAACACCCTCGGCGTCCGATCGGCGATCGGTAGTCGACGGAAGCTCTCTTTCAGGAACGTGTCGAACGTGGTCATGCAGTTGCTGCACACGATCAAGTTCTCGGAGCCCGTTCCGTTCTCCAACATAGCCACCGGATCGTTTCCTTCAGCGGCAAGCGCTTTGGGCGGCGGTGTTGGTGGCGGTGGCCTTGGTGTGGGCGTTGCACGTGGTAGCAGCTGCGAGGCAAACACCGGCAGCGGCGTACAGGTGTCGGAGAAGGGAGGATCGCGCAAGGTAAGTGGTGTCCAGCAATGTCTAGCTCTCTCTTCTCCGGTCGGTACTCGGTCCGAAGCCAAGTTGGGGCGAGTTTCGCATATAGGCAGAAGTTGTTCCTGTAGCTCGGTTGTGTTCTGTTGTCGTAGCTCCAGTTGAAGTTGAAGTTGACGTTGGAAGTTGAAGTTTCAGTTTCAGTTTCAGTTTCTGTTTGAGTTTCAGTTTGAATTTGAATTTGAGTTCCAGTTCCAGTTCTGTGCATGTCCGGGTTGGGTTAGGGACTTGGAGGGATCACAAAGATCATGGTATTACGGTTAATGGTGGCTTTGATGTGTGGCTTCTCCGTACTCTGTAACATACAATGCCACCGGACTCTCTCTCCTTTTCATTTCTTTCTTTGATTTGTTTCCTTTCGTTTTCTTTCAGGATGCGGTAAGTTTGCCTCATGTCTATGCCTAAGTATTTCTGCCACCAATCGAAACCCCTAATACCGTTACCGATATAGCCGATATATATATATATATTACATATAACCCCCTTCCGCTGCGTTTTCTTTTTGTTTTCGCTCCTCTTTAGTTCTCCGCCGGGTTTGTTTTCCATTTTCGGTTTTCCCGTACCCCGTGGGCCCTTTCGTTTCCGTAGTCGCATTTTTAAACTATTAATAATAATTAATTATAATACATATTAAATACATATATATATAGACATTCGTAGCATTAGCTTTAATAGAGATCAGTTCGTACGCTGCTGTGTCTACTAACAACTGTAGTGTGTAAAAAAGTATATAGAGAGCATTCGTTTGTCTTTCTTTTTTTTTGCATCGATGTTGTTTGTATAAATGTAGTTTGGCTAATCGGTTGCAATATATATTATATATACTGAGTCCACGTAATAGGAAGTATGAAAATGTGTAAGTTTAGCCATCGAATAATGCTACACTGACCTCAGACGATAACTACTAGATCTGTACTAATGTTTCGCCATTAACTGACTAAGTTTCCTGTTTTTAAAGTTAATTTTCTTTAAACTTATCTGTTAAGGAATAAAACTTGTAGACGTTCCACTTGTACCCTCTGCTGGGTATGATAAATTTGACCAAATCTTGATCCCCAGACTGACCTTTTATTCTTTTTACTCAAAACTAGTTATCTTATTTTTGGGTTATTATGATTTCAAGCAGCTTGAAGTATTCGTTTTGATTTAATTAAAAATGTAGCGAGTAACGAATCGTTCCTTTATTTCTCATTAGCTGTGCAAGCTCAAATTTTGTCACAGCCGTGACTGCCACAGAAAGCCTTCAAATTGGTTTACCTTTTAATCCGCTAACCTGCTATTTTGGCCCACTGTGCGACTTAGCCTGTACTTACCCGTCATTTTAGTGCTACTACGATTACAGCCAGCGACTTCTCAGTTTCGCTATGATTACTATGTTTCGAGTTTTGTTTTTACTTAAGGCATAACACCGGTGTAAACAAGAACATATGGAATATATAAATTCATTATTTAATCGATACTTTCCCATAGAGAAAGTCAAAATTAAATACGATCCACTTTGGTTTTACGCCTTAAAGCGCCTCTTTTTACCTTACTCGTTATCTTCTTTCTCGCCCTAACCAAACTTACCGT
The DNA here is from genome assembly GCA_008042585.1 of Drosophila punjabiensis. Lineage (NCBI taxonomy): Eukaryota > Metazoa > Arthropoda > Insecta > Diptera > Drosophilidae > Drosophila > Drosophila punjabiensis. The sequence goes on from VNJR01010664.1 coordinate 25,635, forward strand.
TACTCGATTAATTGTACTTCTCGCTACTATTGAATACAGCACTAGGATAAGAAACTCTCTCTTTCTCTATCTATCTTTTTGATCTTATGTACATATGACTTATATAAGTATACGTAACACTTCTCCGATCTAGGTGATCCGTCTGCAAAAGATCTTGCATGCAACACCGCCACCGCACGGCGTGAGCTATGGCAGCGTCGGCGGCGGTGCCAGCGTCGTCCTCGGCGGTAGTGGTGGTGGTAATAATAATGGAGGTGGAAGTGGAGGTGGTGGTGGCGGTGGCGGTGTGGGCAGTGTTCAAGTGACCGTAGGCACAAATCCCAACTCAACAGCGAGTACGATTAGTCGCATTCATAGGCACAATCACAAGAACAATAAAGTGAGCAGAGCAGCAGCCAACAACAATTTTTTACTTTCGTTCATTTGTTCAGTCGTTATTTCAGTCAATCGTTCTCTCGTTCAATCGTTCACTCGTTCCTTTACTCGTTCAGTCGTTCGTTCGTTCGCTCGTTCGTTCGTTCAGTTTGTGTTTCGTTCATGTGCTGTCCTTGTGCGTTCTCATGTCCATTCGTTTAATAAGTGTGTTACTTGTAACTACTCGTAAGTGTGTCTCGCTCGTTCATTCGTTAAGTTATTGCGATTGCTATCAAGCCCAAGACCTTTCGTGCAAGGCTTCGTTGAGTTTACGAGTCGCTTTAACAAAGGCTTCATGACACTGAACTTTAACGCCAAGTAGAAATAATTGATGTAAATTTATCACTAGCTCTCAGTTCGTAGACTATATAAAGTAAACTTTATGCCGGTGAGCATTATAGTTAATAGTAGTATTTAATGATTTATTATTATTTTTAATTAACGAGACCCTCTTGTTTTTATCAATTTTACTTACTTTCTAGTTACAACTTTAACTTTTATTAACCACAAGAATTTTTCTTTAAGTTGGAAAAGTTTAGATGCCTTTTTTATTAAGGGTTGGACTCCTTTGAAGTCGCTTAGTCATATCTCAAATTGGTTCAGTGTCAACATGAGGCTTGCCCAGTGCCAGCTTTAGCTCTAGCTAGCTCTCGCTCCATTTTAATTTTCCTTTTCCATTCTCCATTTTTCTTGCTCCATTTTCCATTCGACATCCGGTGTGCATGCTCTAGCCCAGCTTTTTCGCTCCGCATGTTTAGTGTTTAGTGATTAGAGTTTAGTGCAACTGCCTAGCCCTGCCTGCTGCCTCTCAGTGCTCAGTTCTCAGTTCGCAGCATGTAGTTGGTGTGCACACACGTAGAACACACACACACACAGACACACTCTCTCTCTTTTCAAATTCAACTATCGAATCTTCAGCGAGTGGCGCCATTAGCGAGAAGAAAGCGGCGAGAGCCACAAAACGAAACTAACAATCAACTTTTCTTGCTCCCTCTTGCATGGCTTTCCGCCCCGGCATCCGCATCCGAATCCGAATCGGCATCCGCAGTCGCAGTCAAAGGTGGCGGACAAGTTCAAGCGACCCTTCAGGAAGCGTCACTCGGTGGCTGCCCACCATCAGCCAACCAATCGGGTGAATCGCTTCCTGTCGCAGGCGATCAATGCCCGTTCCGTGGACTGCGACAAGTCGGAGCACGTGGATAGGGTGACGCTGCGCTTCCGGCAGAGCGACATGGAACGCGAATACCACAAGGACTTCGATCTGGGCTTCACCACGGCAATGGGCTGCTCCCTGCTGCTGCTCATCCTGGGAGCGGCACTCCAGGTGACCGCCCTGCCGCGCACTCTCATCCTGCTGCTGCTCTTCCTCACCGCCTTCATCTGGGTGAGCGCCATACTAATGCTTCTACTCGCCGTGCGCCTCAAGTGGATCATCTGGGACATTTCGGAGAGCTTCACCCTCCGCATGGCCATTACAATCTTTACGATTATCCTCATTTACTCCGTGGGTCAAGTGAATGTGGTAAGTTAGCTCCAAGATGTCTTTTGTTTGTTTTTAGTAGCTTAAAATGGAGTTCAATAAATTTATCCAACTGATGCTTTCCCCCAGTTTACTTGTGTCTCGGACCACCCCTGTTCTGGCAATGCAACGGCCACCGCCTGGTCCAGTCGCCGGGAGCTGGACCCGCACTTCTTCTCCTACCCTAACGACTCGCACCGCAAGTGCTCCCTGCCGCAGTACGTCTCATTGTCGGCCGCCTTCGCCTTCCTTTCGGTCTCCGTGTTCCTCAGGTGAGTTGTGAATCCATTTTTCAATCACGAAAATAATCTAATTCATGGCCACAATCCTTCAATAGATTGCCCATAATATTCAAGTCGCTGCTGGTGCTGGGCATGGGCACCATCTACGCGCTGTTCATCGAACTGTCGCACCAGAACATCTTTGAATGCTACGACAACCGGGTCAAGTAGGTCATCACTTTGTATAATTTTTCGTTTGCCAATTCTAAACCCTAATTGCTTTCGTCTCGCAGCGCCTCGATTCCGCTTCACTTGATCTCGCTGGCCCGCATAGCCATCTTCATGATTGCCATACTGGTGCACGGCCGCTTGGTGGAGGGCACTGCCCGGCTGGACTTCCTTTGGCAGTTGCAGGCCTCGCAGGAGAAGAAGGAGATGGACGTGCTGCAGGAGTCGAACAAGCGCATTCTGCATAATTTGCTGCCCGCTCATGTGGCTGCACATTTCCTCGATGCGCAATTCCGCAACAACATGGTAAGTGCTGCTCCGCTGACCCACTTGTCCAGACGTGTTGTTGCTCAAATCGATTGATTATCTAAGGAAAATCAATATATATGCTACTATATATACTAACTTATGTTACCCCTTTCCCGTTGCAGGAGCTCTACCATCAAAGCTACGCCAAGGTCGGCGTCATCTTTGCCAGCGTGCCCAACTTTAATGAGTTCTACACCGAAATGGATGGCTCCGATCAGGGCCTGGAGTGCCTCCGGCTGCTAAACGAGATCATAGCGGACTTTGATGAGTTGCTGAAGGAGGACCGATTCCGGGGCATTGACAAGATCAAGACCGTGGGCAGCACCTACATGGCTGTCGTAGGTCTCATTCCCGAGTACAAGATCCAGCCCAACGATCCCAACTCTGTGCGGCGCCACATGACCGCGCTGATTGAGTATGTGAAGGCCATGCGGCTGTCGCTGCAGGAGATCAACAGTCACTCGTACAACAACTTTATGCTGCGAGTTGGTGGGTATTATCCGTGTAGGATTTCTTCAAACAGCTTTTTTAATCCCTTTCAAAATACATTTAAGGCATCAACATTGGACCTGTCGTGGCTGGAGTGATTGGAGCAAGGAAGCCGCAGTACGACATTTGGGGCAACACTGTGAATGTGGCCAGTCGGATGGACTCCACCGGTGTGCCGGGCTACTCCCAGGTGACACAGGAGGTGGTGGACAGCCTGGTGGGATCACACTTTGAGTTCCGGTTGGTTTCGTTGCATCTCTTCTTTTCTTTTCTATATCTTCAATTTAATAACTCTCTTCCTCTTGCAGTTGTCGCGGCACTATCAAGGTGAAGGGCAAGGGCGACATGGTCACCTACTTTCTGTGCGACAGCGGCAACAAGTCACTAAACGGGGAGGTGCGCAATGCCATGTCCCTGCCCCAGAGTCTGCATGCGCCGGACTATTATATGAAGGCCTCGCAGTTCCCAGAGAATCGCGTCAACACGGGCACTTACAGCAAGAAGGAAAATGGCCACCTATACCCGGGCGCCGGCGAGGAGCAGCAGCTGCTACTACAGCATCAGCACAAGCAGCTCGATCCGCTGCCGCTGCCAGCACCTCAGCCACCGCCACCGCCGGTGCACCATCATCTGCACCAGCAGCAGCAGCAGCGGCTAAATAGCAAACTGCAGAAGCAGCCCAACTTCATGGCCAATGGCGGCCTGCCCAACATAAGGGAGAACGGGAATGGGCACAACGGGCACAACGGGCACGGGCACAATGGCGAGCAGCAGCACGGGGACTTCACCACTACGACGACAGCGCCGGCTGCAGTGGCGGTTGTTCCCTTCCAGCACCAGCTACAGTTCCAGCATCCACACCCACATTCGCATCCACATCCAGTGCAGCACCACCAAATCCTACTCCAGCACCAGCATCAGCTGCAGCTGCAGCACCAGAATCAGCACCAGCACCAGCCCCCAGCTCCTTCGGTAATGTTGCGCGAGTTTAATATTATTGAGAACCCAACTCTGGGCGGCATCCGGCATCCGCAGGTGGAGCAGCTGCCGCCGCAGCACCACGGCAGCCTAGATCTATCCGAGATGGGCGGGAATATGGGACTGGGAATGGGCATGGGTGTGGGTATGGGTGTAGGGGGCGACGGCGGTGATTGCTTCATGATGCCGCGGTCGCGAGATCGCGATTTACGCACCTACGCGCCGCCCTTTAACCAGCATGGCCATCATCCACTACTGCATCACCTCCATTCGAATCCGAACCCGCATCAGAGCCAGCATCAGCATCAGAACCCGCCATCGTCCACCAGTTTGGGCCTGGGCTATGGCCACTGCCGGGAGAGCGAGCCGCTATTGCATGCCAGCAGCGTCGCGCCGGTAGCCAAGGTGAGTGAAGACGCTGAACACCTGCTCTGGAGCAAGGAGATCCTCCTCTGAACTCAGCACAGTCCCGCTTGATCCGTTTCCCAGTGTCAACTGAGTCTCGAAACCAAATAACCAGCCCCTGGATCTGCCTCCTCCTTCTCCTCCTCATCCCATTCGTAACTAACACTTAGAGAGACCTAGAATAGACTTGACATCTGAATAGGGTTTTGGCAACCCAGGAAAAGCTTTAACACGTTTCGTACAAATGATTGCTCTTATAATTATTTTTTTATTTTTTATTGTTTTTTTTTACGATATGTCTAAGTACGATATTCGTCTTGAGAACTAGTTTTATTCATCTAAATTACTGAAGAAAGAAATATGGTGAACTTATATCAGCAAGCAGATTTATTTATTTAAATATGTTATAACAATCGATGAATATTTTTATAATAATGTAATGGCGATCGATAAGTTAAATATATGAATGCTTGCTTCCAATCAAATACAGTTTAAATATTTAAAATAGGAATCACTTTCTTACATTACATGTTTCCACACAGACATTTAATATGATCTTTTAATCACTTTTTTATAATAGTGCCATGGCGACCGTGAACTTATATTAAGCATTTAGCCACAAGTAGAAATACTTATTTCGATCTATCTTTTCAAAAACCATAAAAGATAAAGCTAGTCTTTATTGACTCTTCTTTTCTGTTGATTTTATAGAAGTATTTCAATATCCGATATATTTTATAAATATATATATATATTGTAGCTCAGGCGGTAGGATTTCCATACAAATTAAATGTATATTTTTAGTTGAAGCCAGGGCTCAAAACCATTCGAGGTTTTCCTTGAGATATTATCCTCTTCGTCCTTAATGTGATATTTGCGTACAGTAACTGAGATAGTTTATTTAATAATTACCGCTTAAATTCCAATTAAATGGTTAGGAATTCTAGAGTTTCTTGAAAATTTTAACATTAAAGTCTACAATATCCTTGGCCCAAGATGGGAATGCTTGCTCTTGTCCTAGATCCACCTAAATATGTATCTATATCTATATCTGTGTATATCCATGTGTCTAACTCTCTGTGTCCGCTCTTTGCATGCCTGCACATCTCTCTCTCTCTCTCTCTGTTTCTCTCTGTGTGTCGCTCATCTCCGACTAACCACGCCCCCAGATCATGCCCATGCAGCATGCGCCAAAGTACGAGCCACCACGATACACTTCTCCCCACACCGTGTTGTCGCAGCAGAAGCAGCTTCAGCAGCAGCCACATCCCGCCCAGGATCAGCAGCCACAGCGACAGTACGCCATGTATTCTCAGCAACAGCAGCAGCAGCAGCAGACGACACAGCCGCAGCTGCCGCCGAAGCCCACGCTGCGGACGTACATGAAGCCGCTGCCGAAGCTGCCGCCGGCCGAGCTGGAGGAGAGCCGGGACATGTCCTCCACGGACGATCTGAGCTCCCGGCCACACTCGCCCTCGATGAGCAGCTCGGACGAGAGCTACTCGAAGACCACCGAAGGCGAGGGCGAAGGCGATTGCGATGAGAATCCGCCACCGCCACCACGTCTCCCCAACGGCGGCCAACTGCATCACCTGCAGCACCTGCAACATCTCGCCCAGCATCTGCCGCAGCGCAACGGCCTGGTCAATCCCCTGCAATGGCTCTATCCCTGCGACATCCAGGTGGACCCCACCTCGCCGGTGGTGGAGCAGTTGCACGACTTTGAGCTGAGCTCAACAACCGAGAGCCAGGGTCAGGGACAGCACACCACCAGCAACACGACGACGACGACCACGAGCAATGCCCAGCAGAATAACAAGAGCGACACACACAAAATGGTGACCGCCACATCCACAACGGGTGTGGTCAGTGCCACCGCCACCAAGTCACCCTTCGAGCGGGAGCTGCAGCGCCTGCTAAACGAGTCAACGCGAGCCCGCTGCCTGGCGGCCACCACCACGGATCACACGACCAGCAATGGCAGCCGGGACTTGAGCTACTCCCTGAGCAACGGTCGGCTGAGCTCAAGCAATGGCCATGGACCAGCAGGATCCGGTTCGGGAGCGGGCAATGGCAGTGTCAGTGCCAGTGGTAGTGGCAGTGGTAGCGGCAGCGGCAGCAGCAATGGTAATCTCAGCGGCGGCAGTGGCAGCAACTCGAACACGGGCAACAACAACAGCAGTCACAAGCAGCAGCAGCAGCAGGAGCACATGGAGCACATGGAACACGAGCTGCTAGCCGGCAAGTTGCTGCCAGGGAGCAGCAGCTTTATGATCGCCAAGCACCCGGTGGGCTTGGAGGCCATCAAGGAGATAACGCGCAACAAGAATCCCTCGGAGTCGAGCCAAATGTGAGTATGGCCATGCGATCAGTGATGGGAGAAGGAACGTGGAGGGATAGCCCTTCCATCACTGGCCATGACGCAAGCCGCTTCCATTCCATTCCCATTGAAAGTCATGTGGTGTGGGGTTCGCCGCTTCCATAACCGGTGGCTTCTGGTTGGTCCTTAACCTAGTTGTAGTTCCTTTCTTGAATCCTTAAAAAAACCTTATGTGTGCGGCACCAATAAGTAATGTGAATCCTTTTTCCAGGCAAACCTCGGACACGGAATCCTGCGAGATTCTGCACGAGAACCGCAACCAGCAAATGCATGCAATGGCAATGCTGGAGATGCACTCGGTCAAGGAGCAGCAGCAGCAGCAGCAGCACAACCTCCAGCAGCAACAACAACAACAACAACAGAGGTCACATCGCCAGCGACCGCGATCCAAGGAGCTGCAATACAGCCACGAGAGCCTGGACGGTCTGGATGGAGTGACCCAGCAGCAGCAGCAGAGGCACCCACGGTACCACCATCACCATCACCATCACCACCAACAGAGGCAACAGCAGCAGCACCAGCACCAGCAGCAGCAGCGATTTAACCATTTGCAAAAGCAGGAGCAGGACGAGCGTGACGATACCGAGGACAACCTGGCCGACGAGGAGTTTGAGGACGATGAAGTGGGCCGCGATGTTCGCCAGAAACGCCAACAGAGGCCGACGGAGCTCAGCCACAGATCACACGACGACGACGACGAGGAGGAGGAGGATCAGCAACAGGATCGGGAACGGGATCGGGATCGGGATCGCAAGGATAAGGCAGGGTACGGCCTGGAGGCCAATGTGATAAACGACGAGCTAAAGTATGGGGCGGCACATCTCAACCATCAGTCCATGGACTCGAATCCCTTGGAGAGCCAATCGGAGTGGTCCGACGACGATTGCCGCGAGGAGGCCACAGGTAAGTTCGAAACGGATAAGAGTAATCTGCAATCCTTAAATTCCAATTATCCTTGCAGGTGGTGCCGAGTCAACGGGCTATATTACGGATGAGCCCGGACTGGAGAACATCTCGCTGCTGAACGAGGCCGGCCTGACCGATGCCGAGGGCGCTCTGTCGGACGTCAATTCGCTGTATAATGCACCCGATGTGGACGACACCTCGGTGTCCAGCCGGGCCAGCTCGCGGCTGCTTAGCCTGGACTCGCTAAGCGGCCTCTACGACTGCGATCTGGACTCCAAGCAGGAGCTGGCCATTGTCAATGCCTCGCACAAGATAACCAGTAAGTTTGGGCCGCCGCCTCCATCGCCGGCGCAATCGCAGTCGCAATTGCAGTCGCAGTCGCAGTCGCAAGCCCAAACCCAAGCACAGAATCAGGCGCAGTTGGAGGAGCTGGAGTAGAGAGTAAAGATTGAAAGTACTTAAGACGGAGATACTTGCACTTGCTGGTGAGAAATGTGAATGAGAAACTCGAAACGTTGTTATTGCTACAAATGCAAAATGGTGTCTATTAATTAACAGAAAATACACGTAAACCTAAACAAAGCTAGAATATATCTATAGGAAGACATATATATATATATATATATATTTATGTATGACGTAATACCCATTAGGTATTAGAGAGCCTCTCGTATACATAGTATATGAAGGTGAGAGAGATCTATATTATCTACGAGTATAATACCTAGTAAGCAGCACGTACATCCAGTTAAGCGTTTCCAGTTACTATAACCCGCAAAGCAAACTTAATCTATATTTCGCGATATGTAAGACCATGTATTCATCATTTAGTGCGCTTAGGACCTCCTAAGGACTCCCATCTGTTATTTATTTACGTGAATATATACGAGTATATGCTATATGTGTGTATCTTAAAGCGAATCAATTGCATGACAAGTTTTGTAAATAAACCTAATAAATATATATAGAGACTGCGGCACACATGGAGCTGAAAGTGAGGATTGCAGAGTTGAAATTGAAAAGTCTCGTCTTTGTTTTTTTTTTTTATGTGGTTTCCTTTAACTTCTCCCCCCTGTTTTCCCATTTTCCCCGTTTCTGTTGCCACGCCAAGCGTCCGCCACAACCCCGTGTGCCATTCTATGTAATCGAAAAGCTGGCCACCTGCTTAGCTTTTGTATATTCCATGATATAAATATGATATAAAATATATGATATTTGCGAATTTTCTACTTTAAGTTACACGAGAGGGAGGCTGACTTGAAGTCGCCTCCACTGCTCCTCCGATGGCAGCTGCACAACTAACTCTTAATTCATTTGCTAATGCTATATTACCAGTCTATAACTCATAAGCCTTAGTTTTTAGTTCATTTTGCGGTGTGCTTTCGAAAAGAGTTCAGGCAAGGACCTTATAATAGACAAGATGCGTAACGCGTACATATTTGAGAGTGTAAGAATCTAAGAGACTCGAAAAGGCGCTACGCATCTTATAAAGGGTCTTCCTTTTATGCGATAAAGAGAAAGTCCGGGAGAGCAGAATCAAAGCTCTCTCTCTCTCTGGCTCTCTCTTTGGCTTGTCCTTAAAGGGAATATTCCAATTCGACTGCAAATTATGTGTGTACATAAACCATTTGATATAGAAGGAGGAGACAGAAGGGAAAATATGAATATTATGATTTACAACTACTAGAACTTTAAGGAATGCAAAGAGACAAAAACATATTCTTGATATTGTTGCCCCGAGAGAAAACCATAAAACCAGAAACCGAATGAATTCTAAGCCCAAGCCCAAACAGAAACCAAACGAAAAACAAAAAAACAAACAAACAAATTAACAAAATAACAAAAACAAACTGTGCAAACAATACAAGTATATAATAATATATATTCTAGAGAAATGTAAACAAACAAATCCATATTTTGTGTGTGAAATTTATCAAGTCCGCTAAATATTATTAATTAACGAGACACAAGCTACAGCAAGAACTGCAAACACAGCCCACAGATACAACTTCTTATGCAAATAAGTATATATATAGACACAAGAAGCGCAGATCAGATCAGATATATACAGAAACTTATGCAGAGCCAACCAGCTGGAATAAATACCTATATATATACCTATATATATATATACACACAGAGTATAGAGAGAGAGAGGTTGCAAAGAGAACATTTATCTATTTATTTTTCGGTACCAAATGAGAAAGCAAAGCGACGGCAAACCAATTACAAAAATAATAATAATAAATATTATATTTGCAATGTGACAGCCACCGCCTGTCCTAGATCTACACAAGAGTTATGTTATGACAACATCCGGCAGGACCTACATACAAGCATATACATAAATATTATGAAATTGCAATTTGTATTGAATGTATGCGCAACTACTTGTGAAGTTGACAAAAAAAACTACCTTGTAAGAACAGAAGAACCCTACTAAAAACAATACTTCAAAAATGGCAGCATATCAAATATGTCAAAATATATATATAAATATATATATGTGAATATATATATATATGAAGATGTATACACATGCTTAAGAGTTGTATTATTTGAAAGGATATGGGGTAAGTAGCACTATTTTTAACCAACGCACATGATTTGTTTTTGCAAGCTCCAAAGAGCGCTTCTTTCATGCGTGGATCCCCTTCAGCTTTTCCAAAGTGGATCAAGTAAATATAGACATTAGAGTGTCTGCAGTACATTAATTAATGTTGATTAGCATGTGGAATAAAGTATATATCTTATTTGTACTTGTCTCAAGTGCAATGACAGCGCCAAATCTTCGGGGAGTTGAGATTCCTACAGATACAGATACAGCTACAGGTGTGGCATGCCGCTGAAAATAAAGTAGGGAGTTGGAAATTAAAAGAGACAGAGAGAGAGCAAATATTGAGATAAATCGAACAATAAAGAAATTAAATATTATACACACCTGCCGGTATCCCAACAATAGCCATTGTCAAATTAAGTGGCTATGTATTCTCGCTCCAAGAAGTGGAGGCTATAAAAGCAATCCACCCACAATGCCATGGCCAGAAGTTATATCTAGAGAGATGTTGCGACTACTTCTGGCTCTGACCAGTCTGGCTCTGGTGCAAGGAGCCACCAACTACTGCGACTCGTCGCTCTGCGGCACCGCCAAGCACATTGCCTGCGACAACAATGGGGTGAGTACGTCATAGGACTACTTTTAAGATGATCTTTGACAGCCTCTTGTTCTTTTTTTTTCTAGGCCTTTTCATCCACCTGCCCCTCGAGTCCCGCTCCCAGCTTGCTGACTTTCAACCCTAACCAGAAGACGCTCACCCTGAATCTGCACAATAAGTTAAGGAACCAGCTGGCCAGCGGCAAGCTGACCAAATACAAGCCCGCCAAACGAATGGCCACCATGAAGTGGAACAACGAGCTGGCCTCGCTGGCTGCTCTCAATGTGAAGCAGTGTGTTATGAGCCACGATGCCTGCCACAACACGAAGACCTTCAAGGCCAGCGGTCAGAATCTGGCCAACTTCGGCTCCACCGGCGACATAACCAGCACTCCGGCGGCTACCCTCATCAGAGACTCGATTAATGCCTGGTGGAGCGAGAAGAAGGATGCCAACCAGTCCATTATGGCCAAGTATCCGAGCAACTACAGTGGACCGTGAGTTGAAATTCAGACGGACTTACTTTCTAACTTAAATACTTACATATCTTCCTTTTTCCAGGCAAATTGGTCATTTTACAGCCATGGCCCAGGAGAAGAACACCCATTGCGGCTGCGCTGCTTCCTATTATGTGAAGGATGGCTGGAGCTGGTTCCTTATGGCCTGCAACTATGCCACCACCAACTGGATTGGTCAGCCCGTCTACCAGGCGGGCACCAAGGCCTCCGGCTGCAAGAAGGGCGCCAATGCCAAATATCCTGGCCTGTGCAAGCCCACCGAGGTTTACAATGTCTAAAGTTTGAAGATACATTAAAATTTCGCTAAAAGGAACATTTAAATAATGAAGCAATAAAATAAATCATATAAATCATATATATATTATTGATCAGCATTAATAGCCATGTTTCAACACAAATGTAATTTTTAAGCGCAAAGAAATGCGCTCTATGTGCAAAGTATGAGAATCGCAGAGAAAGGCACTTAGCTACAGAGTATGAGAATCGCAGAGAAAAATCTTTCTTAAAAGGTTGATGAAAAATGTATATGAGAATCGAGTTCATAGTTGAGTTTCAGTATATTGCCTTGCAGCTTTCAACTTTTTCCAGGCTTTTGTATGAAAATCGAATTAAAGTACCTTGGTAAAGTGTAGGACATGAGAAGCGCAGAGAAAGGCTCTCTAGATACAGAGTATGAGAATCGCAGAGGAAGATCAACTTAAGTAGAGGGTTTGAGAATCGTAGAGAAAGACCTTTCTTAGGTAGAGGAAATTATAATTGAATAAAAGAGCCTTGCTTAGGTAAAGGATATGAGAAGCGCAGAAAAAAGCGCTCTATGTGCAAAGTCTGAGAATCGCGGAGAAAGGCACTTACCGACCCTACAAACCATATATAATTATGATCAGCTTTAACAGCCGAGTTGATCTAGCAATGTCTAGAAGAAAATATATATATTTTTTTATTTTATAAAATTTTAACATTTTCATAGCTTTGGAAAAACTTGAATTTTCAAATATTAAATTAACAATAATGATTTCTTAACCTTAAAACTAGCATAGAAAAGCTTTCCAAATTTAATTGAATGCATTTTTGGCATTAACCAAAATCAAAGTTAAAGTAAGCTTTCTTGTTCTTAATACATATTTACTTGTACTTTGAAGGAGTATTAAAAATGTTTACTAGACTACAGTTAATGTTGTTTATTTTCTAGCAGCTGTAAAAATAGCCGAGCCTTTGCACTGGCCACAAACTTTCCTATGGCTTTGTTGGACTTTTTCATTCATTTCCAGTTGGATTAACATTTGACTAGTACTCGGCACGTGCCGGACTTTGAATTGTTATAAACAATTAATGAGGTTTAAAGCAATTAAAATGTAAATAATACATAATACCTGCAAGTGCACAAATAAAAGAGAGAGCGAACCTTGAGGGTAAAATAAGGGATATTCTTTAGGGAAATCTTTATTAGAGATCTCCATAAGTTCTTTTCTTTTATGCAAGCACAGAAGTTATTATATGTTATTAATATTAAGCATTATTATTGTATAGCTGCTGAAGAGTATGCAATATTTTGTGAAACCAAAATTAGTTGGGAATGCTTTTTAGGGTGGCTTTGTGCAGTGAAGAACTAGACAAAGGCTTAAATAGTTAAGTGTTTTTTAGAATGTCTAAAAAAATTAAAATATATTTTCTTGACATCGTTATGCTTTATATACCATTATCTCCTTCGTTCTTTCAGTTCAAATACTAGGAAATTGATCAGTATTTTACCAGGGACAACAGTGCGTATGAGTAATAAAATGTACTGGCTTAATTTATTTATCACTCATGCGCTCTGTTGTCCCTGGTAAAATATTTGATTTCTTATGAAAAGCCAACATTTACCTTTATCTTTTGGACCTTTTACTTTACTTTTCTTGTAATAATAAATAAAAATAATGAAAATAAAAGTAGCCAAGTAATAAGTGTAAATTTTTCTCACTAATCTCCTTAAGAGCAACCCAACTTGAAGGGCATTTAAACTTCGTCTAGCCGAAAATGGGACTCCCCGTCTTGTTGTTTTCCCTTTTTTCTCTCGCATTACTCACCACACAGCTCGGCTGTTGCTTTTTGCTGAATCGAAAACAATCAGTGATGCCAGCAGATTGGCGGCAAGTAACTCTCGGCTCCGCACAGCTCCTCCACACAGTTGTTTATCAGACCTTTTTCAGTGACGTCTTTGGGGGGCAGGGCAGTGGGAGGTTGGGAGGTTGGGTGGTCTGTGGCTCTGGCTGTGGCCCAGTGTATAGTATTGTATTTGAACGACGGCGTAGCAGACTCAGCTGGAACAAATGAGACACTCCGGCGTAAATATTTAATCAAATGTTGATAAAAAAAAAAAAAACTAAAGAAACTGCACGACCAAGTCTCCATAAAAGCCCACGGTCCGCGCGGAAGCTACAGCAATCAAGTCCGGAACATGACAATGCGCAGCCACAACGGAAACCTGGTCCTTCTTGGCCTCCTGGCCCTGGCCACCACCGTCCTAGCCACGGACTACTGCAAGAAGAGCTGCGGCGGCACCCAGAATCTGGGTTGCAACAACAATGGGGTGAGTGTCTGACGATCTTTGAAAGGATTACTAAAAGGAATCAAATCTACAGATAGGATTATGATCCTCATGATCACACAAGAAATACTCATAAAAATCAAGTGAAACCTTTTGAAATTAAGTTATTAATATGAAGTAACTTCTTAAGCAATTTGCCAGATAACAAAAGTCAACAACAAAGGCAATTATATGGAAAAAAAAAAACAACACAGACAGCGTGTTATCTTTTACTTGTAATTGGTTTTCTGCGTAAAAACACCTTAGATAAAGCCTAAAAAAAACAAACAAACAACAAGAAGTTGCTAAAGTTAATCCCAAACGTACTCTTACTTTCGCTTTTTCCCATGAATTATATATATTTTTAATTCCCTTTACAGGCCTGGGACTCTAGCTGTCCCAGCGACGCCACCCTGCTGACTCTCTCCACTGCCCAGAAGGCCGCTCTGGTGGACAGGACCAACGAGTATAGGAACATCATTGCCGGCGGTCTGAATGCCAATCTGAGTGCCGCCTGCCGCATGGCCACCATCAAGTGGAACGACGAGCTGGCCTATTTGGCCTCCTTGAACGTCCGCAGCTGCCAGATGCGCCACGATGGCTGCCACAACACCGACGCCTTCGACTGGTCCGGCCAGAATCTGGCCTGGATGGGCTGGTACGCCCCGTTGAATGTCACCCACTACGTGGAGTGGGGCGTGGACATGTGGTACAGCGAGCATGTGTACACCAAGCAGGCCTACATCGATGCCTATCCCTCGGGCTACAGTGGCCCGGCCATTGGTCACTTCACCGTCATGGTCGCCGATCGCAACACGGAAATGGGCTGTGCCGCAGCCACCTACTCCGTTTCCGGGCAGTCCTACAAGGCCTTCCTCCTCGCCTGCAACTATGCGGCCACCAATGTCATCGGCATCAAGATGTACAGCTCCTGCCCCAAGGCACCGGCCAGCAAGTGCACCACCGGCACGAATCCCACCTACAAGAATCTGTGCAGCTCCAAGGAGGTGTACGATGTAAACAACATGTTCTATTGAGTGAATCATTTATTTTGCCAATAAAGGAGTGTGTGTGGGAATTCCAACAGCTTATCATCCAGCAATAAGTTCATTTTGTTTGTGTTCCAGGGATTGATCGAGGCGGAAGTCATGATTTCAAATATTCACAAAAATATTGCGTTCACAAATATATCGAAAATATCGATTTGGCATCGGTTTAAACTATTAGTTGTTATTAGGGATCGAAATTAAGGCGGAAGTTACGATTTCAAATATTCACAAAAGTATTGCATGCAGAATTTTATCGGAAATATCGTAATCTTTGATATAACGAAATATTGAATATCGACAATATCGAGCTTAACTTTAAACTATCGATGTTATTGAGAAATACTTTAAAAATGTTGATTAACTTCTTTGTTTTTGTTTGTGATTATATTGGTCCGGAATATCAAACAGGTAATCAAAATATTTTATTTATATAAGTCCATATATAGTACATGTTTATATATATTTAAGGACTTATCGATTTTTGCGTACAAAATGTATGTAGTCTCGATGTATCGATATATTTCCGGGTGAGAGATATTATCCAAATCTTCCTATGGGTTACCTATAAGGCTCAAACTGCTGCTTATCGTAAACTAGTTTACAGTATTAGAGTAATACTGATATCGATAAATTTCGATCCTTCCTGAGATAACTAAATGTATACAATAATATCGATAAATTATCTTTTCGAAAAACAAACAAAATTGAACCGAAAATATTTCTGATTTGAAGGTCTCATTTAAAGAAAGTCTAATTTAAATAATATCTCCATTATCTGACAGATATCGCTTTTATAATGCGAAGATGTATCGATATTTGGCCATCCCTATCGTCAGAATTAATCTTTTGTTTATTTTTTTGTGTTTATTTGTTCATTGTTGAAAAAGAGCTCTTTGGGCATGAAAACAAACTAATAAAATGTTATAAATCCGGTGGTTTTATTTAAATTACGGTCGTATTTTTGGCTCTAATTGCACCAAGCAGTTAGTTGTTGTTACTTGAAGTCTATCTCGTCTACACGAGTCCGAGGAAGTGATCCATAAATTGATCGCCAATCGATTCTGATAAGACTCATTGACATCGAGTGTGTCTGCAAGTGGAGGATGACCTACCCCAAGTTGGAGTCTAGTCGAGCTTATCAGAGCCAGTATCCTGTCCAGAGATGTCAGGTTGGTTTTTTTTTTTCAGATTAGCTATATCTTTATTTTAGTTGGTCATAAACTATCGATTATATTGAGAAATACTTAAAAATTTTAATTAACTTTATGTTACATGTTTTTAGAAGCTGAATATTCACAAAATTTTCTTTATTTTTGATGTTTCATTTTATTATTTACAGACTTCGTATCTGTAGACTCTTCCAGAAGTTTATTAGGTTCAAACTTGTCCGAAAATCAAGTTAAAATATGGTTAAACTTTGTGCTTCAATTAGGTAATAAATTATGTATTAATTAGCTATTAAAAGCGACTTAAAACAGTTGAGAGTTTAAAGCAATATTTGGAGATAGTTGTAAATGTATTTATATATTTCATTTAATTTCTTTTTCCATTAATATTTACCTTTATTTATTTATTTATTTATTGATGCTCCCGACTTTTTCTGTCCGCAACACCGATAGTAGCCAAAGTCACGAACTCACGAACTGAGACTCGTAAATATTGGCCAGAGATTAGATTGCACTTGGAAGGAGTTCAATTGATTTACAGTGCCACTTGTTCCTCTCCCCGATAAGTCCCAGAGCTGCGCCATATAAGCTCTAAACGGAGGAGTTCACACCATAGAGGAGTCGTAGCCCTGGAAAGTGTAAGAAGTCGAAATGAAACTCGCATTGGTTGCCATCCTCCTGGTGGCTGTGGGAGTGGCTCAGGCCACCGATTACTGCTCGTGGGACATCTGCAACGGTGGCTCGCACATTGCCTGCGGTCACAACAACTGGTGGGACAGCGCCTGTCCCGGCGATGCCGAGCTGATCGACATCAACGACGACTACAAGTGGGTCTTTGTCCACTCGCACAACGACAAGCGGAACTACATTGCCGGTGGGTATGATCCCAATCACAATGCCGCCTGCCGCATGGCCACCATGGAGTGGGACGACGAGCTGGCCTATTTGGCCTCCCTGAACGTGCGGCAGTGCAACATGATCCACGACAGCTGCCACAACACGGACGCCTTCAAGTACTCCGGACAGAATCTGGCCTGGCAGGCCTACTCCGGCAGCCTGCCCGACATGGGTTACATTCTGGATAACAGCGTCCAGATGTGGTTCGACGAAGTGCACAACTCCAACAGTGGGATCATTGACGGTGGCTATCCCTCGGGCTACAATGGACCGTGAGTTGTTACTGGGTTAGTTTTCTAATCCTTTTCTTACTGGGTTTCCTCTTTTGCTCCAGGGCCATTGGTCACTTCACTGTGATGATGTCCGAGAGGAATACCCGTTTGGGATGTGCCGCTGCTCGCTATAACCGCGATGGCTGGAACCAGGTCCTGGTGGCCTGCAATTATGCCACCACCAACATGATCGGTCGCCAGATCTACTCCAGCTGCGACTATGGCTCCCAGGGCTGCAACTCCGGCCGGAATGGTGAGTTTGGCAACCTGTGCTCCGTCTCGGAATGGTATGATGTCAACAGCTGGTAGAGATGTGCCTCCTTATGATGTGCCTCTTTATGGACATAGTAAAGCTTCCAATGAGATCCTGACTTGTGTTTATGCCTTTGCTTTGGAAGGATATTGCTGGGAGAGGATTGATCTTCCAGAACTTTTAAAAGAAATCTTAAACCCAATCCTTTTTAGGAAATCATAGTGACTTTGCTAGCTGTTCTTCTGCTGCTCCTGCTCCTCCTGCTGCTTATCCTACTCCTGTTGCCTCTGTTCCTTCTTGGTAATCCCCATCGGCTGTGTAATCTCCTGGCGTACAGTTGTCGCATTTGATTTTGGTGAAGCAACACGTCCTTCTGGCATCCGCTGGCACCAGAGATTTCGGCAAATCCTACTGTTGCCACTGTTGCATTGCACAGTGGATATTGCTTCCGGCAACTGTTGTCTATTGCTTCGATAAGCCAAGGGTGAGAGTCCTCCCATCCTTTTTGCCTCATCCTGGCATCCAGCTTCTAGCTGGAGTGCCGTGGCGCTGTCATTGTTGTTACACGCCGAATTTGTCGTGAAATGTTCCTGGTAATCAATTTATGTGTTGCGTCGTCGCTAGTTTTTGGTTGCTTTAAGCACCCGCGACTCGGCGGCAGATGCTCCAAACGTGTTCTAGCCGCAAGCCGCAAAGTATTTTGGGGGGGAACAGGAGGGATGCGGCTGGGTGAGAGGGTGAGGAGTTACCGGAAATTCACCTGCGAAATTCTCAACGATAACGCGCCCCTGTCTTTGCACTCATCTCCGCCCTGCGGCCATCAACTTTGACGGTCTGTCTGTCTGTCTGTGTGTCGGTCTGTTGTGTCGGCGTGTCCTTCCATCCGATCTGTCAGGATGCCGTTGGTCCTGTTGCTGTTATAAACACTGAAAAGAAAAATGTAGAAAGAATAATTTTATTTAAAATTGTAAGAGATGGATGAGTGATTCAAAGAGACTCTTACTAAAATCATATTTTTTATTTTTCAGCTTAAGAGAAAGCATTTTGAATATATTGAACATAATATTATTAGTTTATAGCCTTTTTCTGGCTGTGCATTTTCCGCTTCGCTCTTGGCGTACGTGAAAATGAAGCATTTTCCATTTGATGATAACAAAACATGTTTGGCATATTGATGAATGTCTCCAGAGAATTGTTGTCCCTGTCTATTTCACTTGGCGGTGTTCTTGCTCCTGGCCAGGAGCTGCTTCCTTCTTCTGCTCCTGCTCCCGCTCCTGCTACTGCTCCTCCTCATCATCATGCTTCTCCTCACGTTACATTTCTGCACATCTTGCGGCAAGGATTCGAATTAGGCGGCTGCCGAAGCTTCTTTCGCTCGATTTTAATGATGTGACTGATGGACGCCCACCGAAAAATGTGCTTTCCCTTCGTGCTGTGTTTTCCCTGCTTTCCCTGGCTGTTGCTTACTTTTCATAACTCCAACCCCTCCCTCAGTCCCTGTTTATTTATGCGTTTGTTTGCCTTTGTGAATACGTGATTCGAGGCGGAGTTGGAGTTGGAGATGAGGGGAGATTCCCATCTTCTGATGCGAGGCCGCCAGCGGTAGTAAAAATATATATATAAATAATAATAAAAATAATTTCTCACTTCATTTGTTGCACAAATCGAAAATAAGCCAAGGCAGCAGCAGCAGCAGCATCAGCAGCAGCATCAGCAGCAGCAGCAGGAAGAAGTTTCCTTTCCGGATTATGGCTGGAATTTCAATGTGGCCATGCGGCGTATGAGTGATTTCTGGCGAGCCACGTAAATGCCAGATACACGGACGTGGTTAAAGGGGAGCTTAGCCCCCCACATTCTTCCTTTTTCCTCCTCACAAAATGCCGCGTAAGCCACTGTACAAATCAGCTAATGAATATGGGGACGTTTGAGTGAATGACTAAGCAGGTTTATTCATGAATGTGCTAAGGATTGAGACGTGGGCTTTGCCGTAAATAAATAAATATATAACAGGGAACTAGTTAGTTATATATATGTATATATGGGAATTATATGATGAATCATTCAATAAGTTGGTTTGCATTCCACAAGTTATTGGATTGTTTTTATTAATGTTTCTTAATGGGATTTATCCAATTTGTATTGTAATATAGAGAGTTATGATAAACCCCCAAAAGTATGCTCTTTTATTGAAGATTTTGAGCAATTTAACTTTAAATCTCTCATTCAGCTTTGGAACATATAAAATAAAAACTGTATTTAATTATTTAATTTATAATATCAGACAAATTATTCGATTTTCAGGCTGTTTTTTAAATGGTAAACGTAATCGGGTAGGTCATTAAGTATTAAGTTTTTATAATTTTATTATAAAGTGCAGGAGTCATTTAAATAAGGTTTTTTTAATTTTATTTCTTTTAATGTGTTTTAAGTATGTTAAAAAAGTTTTGTTTTTCATTTTTTTGCATGTGGCTTTTGTATTCTAATTCGCCGTTAGGATCTGCAGCAGCAACAGTGCAAACGAGTGAGTGAGACAACACTATTTTCTTTTTCCTCCTATCCTCGTGTTTCTCTGTCTTCGCGCGCTCATTTTTCTTCTTCTGTGTCCCTCCATATTTATTTCGTTTTGGTTGTTCTCGCTCTCTCTCTAAAGTGGAACCTAAGGCGGAGAGAGAGAGCCACTTATAGAATACGATCCACTCTTCTAGTTGTCAATTTCGACATTTGGAATGGTTGGAAAGCTATCTTTGCTTACCTTTTTTCTCTTGGCAATTTTAAATTTGAACCTTTTATTCAAGATATAATTATTTTATACAATTTCAAAATAGTGCCAATTGTGTAAATGTTTATCTATTTCTTGTTAGCTTATATTTTCCTTAAACAAAATTAATCGTTTTTCTCTGAATTTCATTCAGAAGCTTAAAATACAGTGAAGGATTCATTTCTGATCCTATAAATCATCGTCAAAATTGTCAAAACTTGACAAAAAATTTAATTTTTTTTAATTTCAGATTTGTTAAGGGAATAAAAACTAACACGGAAAAGTTTTCCAAATTGAAATTAATGTATTTCTGACATTTTAAACATTTTCATTTTTTTTTAAGAAGAAAAGTTAGTCAAATATATGTATATTTCTGTTCAAAAATAAAAATAAGATAAAAATATATTACAGGATAATTTTCGATTGGCCCTCGCCGACTTTCAATATGGAAATGTCATATATTTCCATCCGAATGCTCGGCTGCAAAATCATTTAAATTCAATTACAGCAAATTATGGATCACCGCAGCAGCAGCTGAATCGGAATGCCAGCCAGGTGCAATTTAAATTACCAGCCAGGTGTGTCAGGGTGTGTGTGTGTGTGTGTGTGTGTACATGGGGGATATGTATCTTGTATCTATTTTGCGCACTGTACAGGAAGCCATAAAAATGTTGGCTGCCAGGAAGCCAAAGGGCGGCGTCATCCTTTTACGCCAGAGAGATAGAAATGCGAAGGATCCGTCCGGGAAAACCGTTTAAAGTTAGCGATGTGCCCGTATTAGCATTTCACTTGAGCAAAGTTCATCGAAAAGCCAATCATAAACCAATTTATTAAATCGGACATGGCAAAAAGTTTGCAGCCAAAGTTTCACTCCGCCGGAAAGGTGAGGAGGAATGATTTGACGAAGGGAGAAGGTACGGAGGATGTCAGGCTATATTGACCGGGAATTTAGGGGAACAAATTGTGTAAATTCTCTGCTTAAGAAATGCAACAGTAAATTAACCAAGTTGTAGTTTTAAATAAAAAGGAAGCTAAGAAATCTTACATACTTTAAGGCTGAGCAGAAAGTAATTTACATACAAAAGATACTTCTGTAAGATACAAAGTAATAAATGCTTTATTTTTTTTTGTTAATAATTCTGACAACTTGAAACTGGCAGGATGAAGGAGCTTTTCCCCTTGGTTCCTTCCCAGCCATTCGTCCTTAATTGTTGCCTTAGTTTTCCCCGCAAATTGCCCCGCCCAGTCGAGGCAATTATTTGAATGCTTACAACTCGTGTCTGTGACAATTATAAGAGGAGCAGCTCCAGCTCCAGCTCCAGCTCCAGCTCCAGCTCCAGCTCCAGGACCCGGGCCAGGACTCTGCAGTGAAAATATTAAATTAGCTGCCAACTTGTGAGCCAATTTCAATTTGTGCTTCGCGTGGCAAACAATTTTTAAGCCATGTCAGTACGCGTGGCTTTCTTCCTTCTTCTTCTGCAGCGCCGTGTCGTTGACACTTCAAGGGTGTGTGTGAGTGTGTGTTTGTGTTTGTGTGTGTGTGTATGAGCCAGTGTGTGTTTGTGTTTGTGTTTGCCTGCATGCCGTAGCATACTTTGGAGCGCTGCCATTCATTAATCAAGTTCAGGGCACTTTAAAGTGGTCGCCCAGCCTCGACTCTGAGAAGCTAAGGCACAGCCAGGGCCAAAATATTAGCAGTTCTTAGCAACTGAAACAAACTATCTTTGTTCTGAGGAAAGGAAAGTTGTTGAAATGATTTTATAAAATATAATTTCATGAAATAGCCTGATTTCTTATGGCATAATCATCTCAATATGCCCAAACTGCTTTAATTTTCCACCACAACTGCTGTTACTGCACGCACAAAAGAAATGTTATAATGATGAAATAATAAAGCCGCAGAACCCCAGTTCCATCCCCAAACACAACCAAACAAATCCTCGGGGAGCTTCCTTCTCCCAGCTCCCAGCTCCCAGCTCGCATCCTGTCCGCAATAAACGCTGATAGTCATAATAAAAAATGCCAAAAGGAACGCCCCAGCCAGCAGGCAGCATCTTGACAGCTTTCCTGGCATCCCGAACAAACAAAGGGGACTTCCCCTTAACAGCAGCTCCTTATCACCGCCGAAAAACAGAGATATAACCCCTTGGGGAAGGCAGGCAGGCAGGCGAGGTCCTGTCCAGGCGCTTTCGTTATGTTCAATTGACCGCTCGCATGCAACGTTTTGTTGCCAAGGAAGGCAATAAATATTTATATGTAAATGCCAGAGCCATATTGTCTTTTGGGCCACAACAGAGCACAACAGAACACAAACGCAAAGGCAATGGTAACGTATGTTACGTACCCAGGGGTACAGTTCACACTGGGCTTAGTGCACCGAAGGTCGCCCCAAAGCTGGCCATAAAGCCCAACAATTGTTATCATTAACACGAAGAAAGTAACTCTGGCTAAACAGCTTCATCATTTGCTTTTGGTCAAGTTAATTCTTTGTGTTAAATTGAACAAATTACCAAATTCCTATTTCGATTCCCTCAGGACTATAAGTTATACATACTTCCTGTACAATTTTCTATCTCTGAGATACTCTCAAAAACCTCACAGTAATCCCTGATATCCTGACAGTAAGTTGGCTTACTCTAAAATCAAACTGATTGTGGTATTTCCCTCTCAGATATTCGATTGTCACAGAAGCCTACGAATGTGTATGGTCAGTCCCTGAAAGGATTACTAGTGTCCTGGTGTCCTGGTATCCTGGCACCCCCTGTTGGTTCCTCCAACCAACCGCTATTTGACAGAGGCATTCCTGACAGACCAACATCTCCTTCCATTTCCTGGGATGTTGCAGCAATCAATCAATCGGTTTTCACTGGAAAAAATGGGTGTATCTCATCAAGTATATAGTTAGATATCCTTGATATCCTTTTTCTCAGTGTAGCTGTAGCTAAGGCTGCTGTGATTTGCATTGCTCTTGCAGTTACTTCATTATAATTTATCAGACCGCTGCGTGATGGGCATTTAATGGTTGATTACAATTGCAGACCAGCTCCTTACCCTCCCTCACGAGCCTGTGTGTCCTGGCAAGGACATCCAGGGGAGGGGAACTTGTTGCTGCTGCTGCTGCTGCTGCTGGAAATGATGCGGTTTTGCCGGAGGATTAATGAACTGCACAGCAGGCGGCGGGAATTGTTCGATTGCCATCGATTGCAGCAAACAAAGGAGTTTCTCCATAAGGACTTTATTAACAGATAATCCAGTCATTTATAAATATATATATATAAGTATTTTAAAAATATCAAAAAGTTAAATCGTTAAAAAGAGAAATTATTTGGAACTAACAAACAAATTAAATTTAATAAAGAACTTTCTTAAATTCGAAAAAATTCTACAACTTCTTGATTCAATAAAATTTAAAGTATCCTAAGTTTGATTCAAATTTGATGCCTTTATATACATATGTATATAAAGTTTATGTTATTGGTTACACCAATTATTTTCGCTAGAACATCTCTTTTAGAAGCCAAGTGTATTTGGTTACATATCAAAGTTCCACCTGCTGCCATCGGTCGGGAGACAATGGCAAAGTGCCGCTTGTGTTGCCCGACTCCGGACTCCAGTATCTATATGTATCTATATATCTGCCAGATATGGGTATAAAGCGATGCTACTAAATTGCAAACACAGAGCTTATAATTTGTTTATCCAACAAATGACACCGCCACGATTGGCAGCAGCAGCAGCTTCGACCGTCGATTGTTTGGCATTTCGTGTCTCGTGATTGTTTTTTTTTTCTATTTTTTCTATTATTATTTCTCGTTCTTTATTGTTGCCATATAATTATACAAAGTACTGAGGGGAGTACGGGAGAGGTCAAGGGTATTGGGTAATTTATTTCTAGGGAATAAGAGATCTCTTTAAGCAGCTCCAGAGAAAGATATTATTATACTTTCCCCCATCACAACCTTTTGGCCATTTCAGCCAGCTTGTTGTCAGCTTGCATCAAAATCGGCTCCAAATTAGCCATAATTTCGGTGTGTTTGTTGGCCATTGTCATTGGCGTCACTCTCGACCAACTCTTGTTGCGCTGGACCAACTTTTGACACCAGTCTAGACCCGGCCTTAACTAACCCAAAAAAGTAAAAGAGACAGAGAGAGAGAAAAATAAATATATCTACGGCTCTGTACTGATTGTGCACATCCACTTCAATAGAGCTTTTCTGTGTTGCGAATGGAGCTGTCCGAGATGACTGTCAGAGTCCATTAGATGGCACGTGATGCTATCTACTCTATTTAAATGGAGTATGTATGACATCATGAGTATGTATGAAATCAAATTGAAAAGTAAATAATTTATTTGAATTTTTAAATGTAATAAAATGTAATAAATGTAATATTAAATAATTTTTCCATCACTTTAGATAGTGTATTTAAAGTTCTAATCATAATATCTGCCCAATTTAAATGCGGCACAAATGACAGTCTAAAGTGACCTGTCTCAGGGGAAAATCATTCAAAAGTATATTAAATTTAACAATAGATAATTACTTTTTTTTTATAATAAAACGATAAGTAATAAATGAATTACTAATATGTATTTTTTAAGTACATTTTCAATCCCCTTAGATAGAGTATTTAAAACCTCGAATCATTTGCTATAAAGCTGACTTTCTGCACTGAACAAACATGATGTTTATCTTTCGCTTGACGCAGGGCCACCTCTGTTTTGATGTTTGTTTTGGCCTAACGATCGCCTCTCAATAATTATTTATCAAAATTATGTGCAAAACGTCAATGGATTTGGTCAATTAGCGACACAACACAATTAATCAATTGGGCAACCGATCATCATCGGTTGATCGGGTGAAAGTGGGTGAAAATTATTCATGATCCTACTTTATATAACCATTAACCAGAGAGATGATGTCACAGCTAAAGCTAATCGATCGCCCAATGCAATCGATTCTTCCGCCAATATATGTATGTACATATATGCAAACGGGTTTGCGAATAACAAACTAACCAAGCCAGCTACCTGTCTAGTTTGCATAGATGGAGAGTTTCAGGTAATTTGATAAGTCGGTCGGGGGCGAAAGGGCCTAAAGCTGGACAGACTGATGACTGATTTATGGCTGCCACTGGAGTTGCATTGTCTTGCAAGCCGATCGGTGAGTTTAGTAATTATGCTGACAGCGTAACAGCAATTAGAAATTAATCAGCGTTCCGAGCCACTTATAGTATTTGCATTGAATTACCAAATAACTAAATATTATTGCAGCTTCTGAGCTTCGTTGCAGCCAAGCATCTCTGCGCTTTTTGCGGTCTCCGCGCCATTGTGGCTTTCTGAGTCAAGGTCGACCGTCCACTGAACCCTCCTCCCCGTCCGATGATGGGCGCATTATTAGAAGTGGCAGCCAGGGCGATAATTACGGCCAGTGGCCACCGCTCGAGAGCCGCCGCTGATTGCCGCGAGCCACGAGCTGGTACTAACCACTAACTAACTACTAGTTAGTAGCAACTAAGTACTAGATACTAGATACTACTTACTGCCTACGGAAAGTGAAATTCTAGAAGCAAATGGGGGGCCCTGAGCCAGCCACGTTCAATGGTTTCCCATCGCTAATCCTTCTCACTCCTGAACTGAGCTTTATAATTTATTTAAATATATGTATATACATTTATACATATATTTATATATTTATTTAATTATCTGTTTATTTATTTATCTATTTGGTTATTGAAATATTTATAATTTACTGAGCTTTATAATTTATTTAAATATATGAATATACATTTATACATATATTTATATATTTATTTAATTATCTGTTTATTTATTTATCTATTTGGTTATTTAAATATTAATAATTTATTATATTTTAAAGGATAAGTTCCAGTTAATTAATTATTTGAATTTATGTAAATAAAGTAATTTTTGATTTATTTATCTTTTTATTTATTTATTTATTTATCTATTTATTTATGTATCAATTTATTCATTTAATTATTATATTTTAAGGAACAAGCTTTGTGGCGAAATTTTCTGCTTAATTCCAGCTTAGTTAATTATTGAAATATATGCATATAAATTTATACATTTATTTAAATATTATTTATTTAATTATCTATTTATTAATGTATCAATTTATTATTTTAATTATTATTTTCTGTTTAATTCCTGCCTAGTTATTATTTGAATTTATGTATATAAAGTTATTTATTCATTTATCTGTTTATTTATTTATCCATTTATTAATCTATTTTTTTTTATATTTTAAAGAACAAGCTTTGTGGTGGAATTTTCTGTTTAATTCCAGCTTAGTTATATATTCGTAGAATTCGTAGAATGCTTATATGATGGGATGATTGGAACGAAATGAAATAATATATAAACAAGTGTCGTGTTGAGGCATTGTTCGTTGCTTTGTCGCTGATATCACATTACTTGGCCAACTGTGTTTATATTCTCGAGATAATTGACATTATACATACAAGTTGTATCGATTACTGATCAATCGCTTCTGCCATTTCACTTTTTGCATTACCAACGCAAATATTTTAATTGAGAGATTAAAAGAGAGTCTATATGTTATATAGATTTGTTTTTAATATTTTTCAGTTTAGATAAATGTATAATACAAAAGATTAAACATGTTAAATACAAAGAAATTATACAAAGTTTAGGGAAAGTAAGTAAGTAAGTTTAGATCTTTAAAAATATATAATATAATACGAAATTCATTTTTAGATATTTTGGACCCCTAGAAACACCATCAATTACACGGTATCTCCTTGTCGTAGTATTTTTTTGTGCCTATACATGTCTTAATTTTCTAGTTATTAATTGCTAAACACCAATTTCGATCTCCTAATTGCCAATTTCAAACACACACACATTGTGTTCCGCCATGCGGGATCGTAGATACTATTGACAGGGAAAGCTATGGTTTTACAATTTAATCGATTATTATTGGGGAAACGTACACATCGGCTAATTGCCAATGAAGGTGGCGGTGGAGGTGTACAGATACAATTTTGGTGTTTGGAAAAACAAAGTGTGGAATTTGAACATTCCATTCGGGTCTAGAGTTACATATTTGGGTTTTTTTGAGAGCTTTCTTATAGCTTCAGTTATCTATTCTGGATTCCCCTTGAATCTTACGATTTCCTTTCATTTTGCTATCAAAATTGTTGCAAGTTTTCTGGTTTTATTGGGGAAAATTCCAATTAAACAGGGAAATTATTTTGATTCAAGAGAAGAGTTGAAATACATCCACAAAATCCAGTTAAGATAAGTTACCTGTAATTAATAATTGTGTAAATCTTACAAAACTCTTTTATATCAAGCTTATCAACCATGATTAAGTCTCGCAATTACGAGCCTTTGTCTTTAGCTTATAGACGAATCAGTGGGTATTCTTGGTATGCCTGGAATGATGCTTCCGATTGCAATTAATATATGTTTTACGATGGTCTTTTGGGTGGTAATGCGATCAGGCCTTTGTGCTAATGGCCACCTGTATGTTGGCCGCCGAGCGTCTGTTGCGTCTGTTTTGCGTTTATCGCCGGCTTTGTCGCCGGCAGCGCTGCTCTCCACAATATCTACCGACTGATCGTGAGTATACACCTTATATTCGCACACCCGCACACTCGCTGTGGTGTGTGCGGTGTGCGGTGAGCGGTGCGATGCGATGCGGCTCTGCCGACCGAGGCAGCGATGGTGCCGCGCGCGTATTTGCCGTGCGACGCGGCGGCTACTGCCCAGCGAACGTTTTAGTCTCCGAGTTTAGCTCAACGCCGCTGGTTTGGCTTTGGGTTTTGGGTTTTGGACACCGCAAAGCACACACACAAAACACAACATACACACAAAATCCCCCACCCGGCTCGTTAAGCCGCCGTTGCCGCAGCACAAGTGCCTTTAATTCAATTCCCCCGAAAAGCCCACCCGCTGCATCTGCAGCCGCCATGTCGACTTAGGCGGACTTTAGCTATTCGAGGAACAGCTTCCAAGTACCAGCTGCCACTAGCTAGCCGCTAGCCGCTAGATAAGCCAAAGCGAAAGGAGTCAACATAACACCCAGCACCTGCCCAGCCAGCCTAGCGAGTCTCTCAGGTAAAAGCGGTGGAAAGTCCAGTGTGGAAAAGCGGGCGGGGATTCCCACAAAACTTTTTTAGTATGTGCCTTAACCAGCAATGTGCGTCTGTCAGTGTGTGTGTGTGTGTGTGTACGATGTGTGTGTGAAGTTTGTTTATTTTCCTTTTTTTTTTTTTGCCTAATTTTATTAACGACATGTAAATTAAATCAAATCTGCGCCATCCGACGGCTCTTTGGCTTTCGCTTAGGGTTGTCGAAAATGTTTACAAAAGTGTCACGCAAATAAACGGGAATATATTTATTGTTGTATGTTAATTTTTATATTAAATAATAATTAAAGAACGAAAGTAAAATATACAAAAATTCTTAAATTAATGATACTTTAGTGAATAGAAAACTCTAGCCAAAAATATAAACATAAAGAAATCGAATGAATTCAGAATAATGTGAAATAAGAATTCATTTATGATTTATTTTCTTGACAACAACAAGAATATTTGGAATATTTAAATTAAATTTTTTATTTTTATTTAAAACTTATAAATATAATATACATATGCTAAAAAGGATTTGACTTTAATTAAAATGAAACGACTAACAAAAATTAGACACATAAAGTTAACGATGGATTATAATTATATTAAAACTTAAATTGTATTGTAATCTCTGGATATTATTGGTCTGGTTACATAGTAACAATGTTTCTGGCATATTTTTATATGTTTTCTTATTAAAAATAATGCTAAAAAAAATCATTTAATGGAGATTTTATATTGTTTCAATTTAATAGACTAATCAAAAACTGGCACATGAAGTCATCATTCAAATCCAGCTTTTAGTTGCAATTTTAATGCTAATTATGTATCCTAGGTTTGTTACTAAAAAACAAGATTATTTTATACATTTTCCTTAAATAACAATAATGCTTAAAATGGAAAAATATATTATAAATAATCTAAGATTTGAGACACTTTTGTAAAAGCTATATAACAGTCTTAAATATAAATATGAGAAATATCTCCAACTTAAATTCCATTATGAAACATAGTAAAACAAGACCTTTTAGCATATTTTGTATACTTAAAAACTGGAATATATATTATATTAAAGGGGGTTTCCCATCCCTGTTTTTTTTTTCTAATTAAATTAGAATTTTTTTGAGTTTATTAAACCCAAAGCTGGCTTAAACTTAGTACATTCTCTGGCAGAGACCTGACAATCCTGCTTTCAATGGACATTGCGCGAACCATTTCCCAAACCATTTGTCAAGCCGAATTAATTATAATTATGGCCTGAATCAATTTACACAAATCGCATTTAATTTATTCTAAATTCGCTTGTTTTCGTGTTTTTTTTTGTTTTTGTATTTTTTTGCCGAATGAGATGAGTCTTTTTCGCTGTTGTTTTGATTGCCCAAATTGGTGGCTCGTTTATCATTACTTTGATCGCCGACTTCTCTCTCTCTTTTTTTTTGGTTTTATCAGGTTTTTTATCACATTTTTTTTAAGTGTGAGCTGTGTTTTTTTTTTTATCAAGTTTTGTTTTGCTGCCCTGCTTCTGCGTCTGTTTTTCTCTCTCTGTTTTTCTCTATATTTCTATAGCAGCTTCTGCTTTGCTGTTTGCCGGAACGAACTTCCGTGCTGCACTGAGAGAAATTACTCTCCCTAGATTATAGTGTCACATAAATGATGTGATTTTCCTTTAACATTTTTCCAAGTGTGCAAATCCAAAGCTGCTTGAGTGTGCGTTTCTGTTTAGTGAACTATTTTTAGCGGTTAACTTTAGCATTGAATTGTTCATAAATAAATCTAGCAAGAAATGTTTTTCTTTCTTTACTATTTTTTCTTTCTTTTCTTCTTTCTTTTTTTTTTTTTGATTTGATTCTGTGATTTTGCCAGCTAATTGTATTTAATTATTCCCAATTTAGTCAGGGACTAAGGCCGAACTTTATGTCACCGGCAGACTCCGCAGCCGTGTCTTTGTATCCGGAACCGAGTATCTGTAGCTGTAGCTGTATCTGCAGATGTATCTGTATCTGTAGCTGTATCTGTTGCTGTATCTGTTGCTGTATCTGTTGCTGTATCTATAGCCGTAGTGCCACATTGTACTATATCTGCCGTAGACATGCAATTAATAACGTAAATGGGTAATTTGGGGAGCCAACCGTTCGTTCGTTCGATACGCTTGTGTGAAAAGTTTTGTCAACCTGCCGCCGGAAATGAGCGAAGCTCCAGCTCCCCCAAAAATTAGAAAAATTAGAAGCAAGATTAGAAAATTAAATAATAGCACAATGGGGATGACAAAATAAAAATTAAATTGATAAACAAAAACGCTAATAATAATGGGCACTCGCCAATAGCAATATTCGCTAATAATTGCTGTAATTCAGTCTGACATAGGCTTTATCTTTATCCGCCGTGAATCATCATATCGTGGGAAGCCTCTAACGGTTATGTGCACAGAGAGAAATTTAGGTTAAACATTACATTATTTTGTTTGCTTTTCAATATTTATGAGACCCTTTTAACCTGACTTGTCGGCTTGAAAAATAATCGTAAATAATTTAGTTTTTGAGGTGTTCCCCTAAAAACTACTCCCGAACTTGTGTACTTGATTAATGATCACTGAAAAATGTATATATAAATTTGCCATTCATTATTTTGTTAAAATTTCCCCTAAAAAACCAGCTTTGACTATGAAATATGTCCATTTGCTGCATATATAAGCACTTCCTCGTGTTGCACATGTCGCCAGGGCCATCGACTCGTGGCTAGTTAATATGCCGCTCAGCCAAACGAAGAGCCATCAATAACAGTAACCAGACTTATACAGAGTCATATAGCTTGTATTTCTATATGTTCAGTAATATAGCACTCGACGTGACCGATCGTCGGCCAAAGTGACCTCAAATCGGGGTGACGCCCCCTCCCTTAGTTGCAACTAATTTACCTAATTTTTAATTTTTACAGCTTACACACTTTTACCAAAGCACGTCTCTGTTCCATAATCATGGTGTGTTTTCTATATTTTTTTGTCTCAATGTAAGAATAATGATTCAATGTCAAGAGCTCTTTGGTTAAGATTCCGAGTCTCAGCAAAAATAGTAATTGTTTGATCTTAGTCGGGTTTTGCACTGGCAATAAAAATTAGTTACAAAGTAAAACAATGAGAGATGATAAAGAAATATTATAACGAGTTAGGGTGACTGATTTTTAGAACCTATAAACAATAAATCCTAACTTAGTTGACAAAGTCACAAGATCACACTGTGATATATATATAAGGGTATTTATATACAGGAGAGTGTCTCTTAAATGCTCATCTGTTGCAATTAAAGGCAATTGAGGCAAAAGCAGACGAGATTTGTCGCTTCTGCTTGAGATAATTAACTATTTAAGAGCGAGAGTTACAGTGAAGATCCCCGAATAAAATAAGATAAACAGCAATTTTTGGCACAAGCCTGTTTTCCCAGTAAAAAATTTAAAAAAAAATAAAGCCAGGGGTAATTAGTGTGTATTGTTTTTTTTTTATTATTCGCGGAATTTGATCGTTACTTTTGGGTTCCACTCTGGGCCAAGTGGGTGGACTTTGTCCGTCGCTTTCTATGCGAGTTTTGGCCAGTAGATTCGACTGCGTCATCGCCAGGCGGAAGTTGGGGATTAAAACGGTCACTGATGCACTTTATGGGTCGCTGGGGCTTCGCCTAGGCGAGTGTGCGAGTGTGCGAGTGCGACTGTGCGAGTGTGCGAGTGTGCGAGTGTGTTAGCACCTGTCAAGGTCAATTAACTTTGCCTAATTTCAGTTAATTTGAATTACTCGCAGGGTAGACAAAGGTATATTGTGTTTTGTGGCTGGGCAGCGTTTTCAAGTCGATAGAGATGATAGAAATTGGCAAGATGTCGATGCTGTATAGGTATTATCGATAAATATCGTTTTAACATTGTGAAGAATCGATATTTGTTACATACGAAATAATAGGCAAAACAGAAAATAATATTTTATAGTTATTTTTTCGGTTATTATAGCCTTGGACAGGGTAGGAATAGGACCGATATGTATATATTCTTGATCAACATTAACCGCCTAGTCGATCTAGCCATGTTTTATATAATAAGTATAATAATTTTTGTTAATTTTTTCGAAATTGTTTTATAAAAATTCACAGAAAGTTTGAGTTTTTTAAATTTTAAATTTATTTTGCTAATAAAATGTAGTATAGAAAAGCTTTCAGAATTTAAATTAATGCAATTTTGGCTGAGTTAAGATCATTTTTTATGCAAGGGTATATATAAACTTCAGCTTCTCTTGTTCTTCTATATTGTTGATATTGGAGCTTTAAATTCCATATTTTTGCTTTTCCCAGTTATAAAATTATTTTTCAATGAAATGCTATTTTTCTTGATATTCAGAGAATATCGAAAATTTTAATACCTTTCAAAATTTAAACATACGATATTCAACCGTTTAAAACCGACCATTTTCAATGCTTTAAAATTGATATATTAAAGTTTAAAATAATGTCTATATGATATTTATACCCTACTTTTTATTCCGATATACAAAATTATTTTATTTAGAATGAATTTAAGAGCTATATTAAAAGCTCGGTTTTTTTTTAAGTTAAGCGTGAATGGAGCAATTTCGAAGTTAATGGAAATATATATTTTAAGAGATAATTGTAAAGACAAACGCAAACAACAAAATATCTGCCAAGACCCGGTATTAAATAGTCAACAGATTAATTAATCTCCATTGAAGCAAGCTATCTGTCTGCCAAATATTTAACCGTGTACAGTTCTGCGCCTATATAAATATCTATAAAATGTAAAGACCCAAATCCACAGCCGCAATCGTCATTGTTCTGTAAATTTGAAGACTCGTCGGGGCTTCGAGAATTCGCCAAGATAAGGTTAATGCGCTTGGCGAATGGTTAAATGGTTGAATGGTTGAATGGAGGCAGGGCTAGGGGGAGGAATGGAGGAATGGTTGGACGGATGGATGGATGGAGGTGTGGAATGGTTCATGCCTTAAGCCAAAATGTGGCAACAATTGTGTAAACACTTTTGACATTCGCCGAACAAATCGACAAATGCACTTGGCAAAACAATTAAAAGCTACATAGTACAACGCAATCGAGTGGAAACCCGAATGAAAAATGAAAACTTTGTCGCCGTTGTCTGGGATTTCCAAAGCCCCCGTCTTTCCCCCTGTGCCTTAAGTGATCGGAGTTCCACTAATTACAACCTGTGAGTGTGCGTGTGTGTTTGTGTGTATATATCATGATATATAGAACTCTGATGCCAACACGTCTCATTAGGGGTCTACAAGCGGATGCTGGAGCGGGGGAATCCCGATTTGTTACAAAACAGCTGTTGGCCGATAATGCCAGCGATAACGTTATCGATAACAGACACTCTAAGAGTTCACCACCGTTGAGTTTGAAAAAGAAAACAATCAAGGTTTTGCTTTGTTCTCCATTCAGATGAAATATCTCAATGTTACTTTAATATTACAAGACATGGTTGGGCACTAAAAATGTCAGATCGGAGCCTAAACAGCTTAGTTTCTCGCTCACAGATCCTGGAACGATGTCACCCAAGGACGGCAGCGTGGGCGATGCCAAATTTGGCAAATATACGGTCAACCATGCACCGCCTCCCCCAGTGACAAGTGCAGTGCAAGCATCCACCAATCCGGTCCAGAATCAGAGCCAGAATCAGTTGCAGAACCAAAACCAGGACAAGGACAAGGACAAGGAGCAGAAGAGCGGCAAGGAGAAGGAGAGTCCCGTGACTATGCCCGTGAAGCGCACCTGGCGTGAGAAGATCCGCCTGGTGGCCAACAACATCACCGTGGAGCCCATCCTGGCCGCCTACATCATGCCCAGCGTGCTCTCCAACCTGGCCACCCAGAACCTTAACCTGGAGAAGGCCTGTCGCGTCAACATGGCCTACGGCGATGAGGTGTGCGATGCCCTCACCCGCCGCCAGACTGCCAACTACACACTGTAAGGGAATCATAGTCTCCGCCAAGGGATGATCTTTATTTTACATTTATATTCTACATATACAGGGAGGAGGAAACCATACAGCAGATGGTGGCCAGGATGGCTGCCTGGAAGACGGTGATCCAGAGTCTGTTCCCCTGCCTCCTGATCCTGTTCTGGGGCTCTTGGAGCGATCGCCATCGCCGGCGGAAGCCCTGCATCCTCATCCCAGTGGTCGGCGAATTTCTGGGCGTGGTCGGTCTCATGCTCTGCGTCTACTTCGAGCAGGCGCCCATGGAGGCTGCCGCCCTCACGGAGGCCATATTTCCCTCGCTCAGCGGCGGCTGGTTCACCATGCTGATGGGTGTCTTCAGCTATATAGCGGACATAACCACGGAGGAGGAGCGAACCCTAAGGATTGGCATTCTGAATGTCTGCTTCTCGGTGGGCGTGCCCATTGGCATGGCCTTTAGCGGGGTTTTGCTCAAGTGAGTTCTCCCAAAAAAGAAACCCTTCTTATAAGGATAAAAATCATTCGATTCGATCCTTTCAGGCAAATTGGTTTCTATGGCGTCTTCTCTATATCGGCTGCCTTCTATGTGATTGCCTTCGTTTATGGCTTCTTCTTCCTGGAAGAGCCGGTGGCCCGGCCGGAAAAGAGTCCCGAGCAGAAGAGCCTGCTGGCGGACTTCTTTGACAAGGAGCATGTGGTGCAGACCTTCCGCGTGGCCTTCCAGCGGGGAGAGAATCAGCGCCGCAAGCGCGTCATCCTCCTGATGATCGTGGTGATGGTGATCATTGGCCCCCTGCACGGTGAGATGGCAGTGACGTACCTGTTCACCCGCTTCCGGTTCAACTGGTCGGAGGTGGAGTTCAGCTTCTTCTCCACCTACGCCATGTTCACCGGCCTCATCGGGGTCATCTTCTGTGTGGGCGTGCTCTCGCACAAGCTGAACATCGACGATGCTTTGGTGGGTGTCCTGTCCAGCACCTCGAAGATCCTTTCCTCCTTCGTGTATGCCTTTGCCACGCTGCCCTGGCACATGTATCTGGGCGGTCTGGTGGAGATCTTCAATGGCACCGCCTTCATAGCCATGCGCTCGATAGCCACCAAGCTGGTCTCCAAGGACGAACTGGGCAAGGTGAACTCCCTGTTTGGTGTGGCGGAGGCCCTCATGCCAATGGTCTTTGCTCCGATGTACACCACGCTATACGCGGCCACGCTGCGTGTCCTGCCGGGCGCCTTCTTCCTGCTGGGCGGCGGCCTGACCATGTTCTCTGTGATCATATTCCTGTGAGTGTTGTTGTTGAGTGGCTGCATCTTGAAAGGATTTCCTTAACTTGAACTTTGAATGCTTCTTAGATGGATGTACCGCTTCCAGGTGAGGCAGCGGGGGAAACTTACCCGCACGGATGCGGAGCGAGCCTCCGTCAAGGATCCCAATGGCAACATCAATGCCATCGAAGCCTTGGCCTTGGCCAGCGAGGCCAAGGGCCAGATGAATGGCATTGTGGCCAATGTGATACACGAGTCCCTGGAGCATGCCGCCGATCCGCATCCGCCGGTTAAGTCGGAGTCGGTGGCACCTACGGTTGCTCCTATTGAAGGCGGCATTGAGAATCCCGGCTATGTTCAGGAGGAGACCAAGGATAAAGCCTAGATAGCAAGCAGCTGATCCTTCTTCCTTTGTACATACACACGTTCCGCGGGACTAGCGAAGGCAGGGCAGGAGCTGGACTGGATCTCTCTCAGACCTCCCTTGAACATATTTAAAAAAATTAAAACACAAATTAATTAGAAGCTGAAATAGTTTGATTTTGGCTTCCGGAAGAGAGAGAGCTAAACCCAGACAAAGTCACAGCCCGAGTGCTTCTCCCGATCCTGCCCCCCACTCCTCCATTTCCTAACCATTCACCTAACCAATGTGTACAATTACAAATATATTATCCTTTATTCCTTTTTTTTTTTTTTGTATTTAGCCTTAAGACCTATATGTATATGTTCGTTATCTTACTCTGATTTGTTATTTTTATAACTACCCTTTTCCTTTTGCTTGTATTTTTTTTTATTTTTTTTTTGCCTAGCCCTTAAGCGATCCTTAGAAGTATTGAATAAATGTGTAAAATCGTCCTTGTTATTGAACACCGTAATCAGTGTAGCTGGCAAACAATTACACACACAAATGAACTGTGTGTAGAGGGGGGTGTGGGGTTAGGCCCGGGCCTATCGCTCGCTTCCTGCACACGCACACGGGCTGGCATCCGGCAGGACGCAGGATATAGGCGGGCGAACATGGGGCAGGCATGGGGCGAGGCACTCCCTCCGAACAATTGGTTTGCTCATGTCGCTGATAATTGTCGGCTGCGTTGCACAAAACGGATGCGTTTTGTTGTCGTCCGTTATTGTCGACATTGTTGTCCTTTTTGCGGTGGCCCCGGTGGCAAAGGATGCGAGTGTATTAACGGCGAGATAAGTTCGAAATCGCCTGTGGCCCATCACAGGACCTGCTGCTAATGATGGCGTGTGGAGGGCAGTCTCGAAAAGGCACAGCTTAGCTCTAATTTTTGTGGAAACTTATAGTCACTTTTATAGGAACTATCTATATATTCTATATTTTTGTGCTAAATGGTTGGGATTTCTTTAAAATTATGGTTTTGGGAATAATTATTTAATAATATTTGAAAATGTAATAAGAATTAAATTGAGAAGCAGATCATTTAGTGGAAATTACCTCTTTTCCAAGTTTCGAAGTCTGTTTAATTATAAATAATTGTTTAAATATATTAAATAGACTATTAAATAAATAAGCAATTTTATAAATAAAAAAAAAATCAAATTTATTTATTATTTAATATAATATGAATACTATTTTTATAATAACTCGTGTAGTAATTTTTAATTTAGCACTAGCATACTTTTAGGCACATTTTCAAATATTATTTCCCATAAGTTATAACAAGAAATCAAGCCAAGTTTATTAAACACATCTTTTCCTTTGAATTGAAAATATTTTAAAGGGTATTTCCAGGTCGTTGCCCCTTTATATGCCATGTGGCCATGTGCCATTTGCCATCTTATTGCTGGTCCCGGCAATATTTGGGCGACTGCATTTGTGGCACGTTTTGCACTTGACAGGACGGCGGACAGTAGACAGTGGGCGGGGGGCGTGGCTGTGGCAGCGCTTAACTGCGACTGGCATCAGCATTTAGCAGCGGCTGCAGCATCAGCGTCAGCATCGCCAATGTCTCGCCGCTGCCTTTAATTACTTTTTCGATATTGACTGCGCGCGGTTTCCCCCCCCCCAAAAAAAAAAAACTTAAAAAATAAACGCCCACGTGGGACACGCCCACCGCCTCTTTCTCTTTGCCTGATCGCCAATTTCAAATCAAGCCATAACCCTACACAGCCTACAGCTAAACGCAAAATAATAGGACTAGCAAAGGAATTCAATTTTAAAGAATAAATAAATAATTATAATATATTTTGTAAGAAATAATCAAGTTTTCAAGGGTGTGGGGTTTAATTTTAACAACCTAAAAGAAAAGCTTACTTGGGTAAGCCGAAGTTTGTATACCCTTGCTGTCTGATCACGAAAATCGAGCATAATTCAGCCATCAATCTAGTTTTTATTAGGTTAAAAAATCAGCATTACAAATTTCAAATCTTTAAAAATTAAAAATATTGGTGAATTTTAGAGAATTTTAGCATTGTAACCCCATACAAAATTTTGAAAAATGTTAAAAAAATATTTTTGTCTACTAAACATAGCTATATCATTTCGGCTGATGATGCTGATCGGGAATATATATGATTTATAAGTACGGGAAATGACTCCCTTCGCCGTGTTTCTAGGTCTACATTAAAATATAATATACTGTATCCCGTATACATGTGTAAAGATTTTAGGCAAACGATTTTAGAAAAAATAAATCAAACTTGTAATGCTATTCTTGTGCCCACGACTGTTGGCAGGGTTATTCATTCCCTTTTAATATCCTGCTCACTGCCTGGCAACTTGTTGCTGGCCACGCGAAACAAGTTGGCAACGCGAACTAGCAGCAACATGTTGCTGAGCGTGGGGCGCGTGGTGAGTTTCTCGTTTGAAACTGGCTTATTGAAATTTGATATTGGCTTTATTTATAGTGGCTTGTTGGTTGCCGGCCGCTGTTCGAGACCTGGCCAAGATGAATTTCTGACCCATAAATAATTGGAGTGAACAATGCCGAGCGCAACGAATTCGAACTTGAAGCGGGGCCGGGGCCGGGGCGGGCGGGAACACACACACAACATGGCCATAAATCTGGAGCGGGCTGCATTTAATCTGGCTTAAGCACGCATTTTCTTGACAATTTCACAGTAAACTGTTCACTTAACATGTCCCCAAGAGGGCTACAAGTTCGTTTCCGCTTCGATCCGTTGTGTTTTCCGAGAAAATGAACTGCGAGCGAGCACTGGCCATAATTAATACATGATTCGGTGAATAAATCAAACGAATGCCAGCGGTAAATCAAGCTCAAATGCAAGCTCAAGAGACCAAGGGTCGCCGGAATGAACTCTGGCCTGACCATTTGCCATCTCCAGATGGATCTTCTAAGGCATCAAACGAGTTAATTAGGCGTAAGCTGTCCCAGGAACCTCCTGGAAACAAAAATAAATAAATACAAACGACAGTGGAGAAAGTAGAAAAGGGAAGAATATCCTTTAATATTTTCTCCAGTAATTTACGTCTGAAAATCCCCTGGGCTTGACCTTAATTCAGAAATCCCCATTTAAATATGGGAAATACATTTCCTCAATGGAATACCAGGGGTTAGGAATCCCTGAGCCAAAGAACCTCAAGGAATGCCTTTTTTGGACAGGCAAAAGTCAAGCGATTTGACCGTTAAATTCCCGCAAAGAGGGAGCGAGTACTCCAAAGGGGGTGGTCATGGGGGATGTGGTAGTGGTAGTGGGAGGAAGTGGGAGGAAGTGGGAGTAAGTGGTCTCACCCCACCAACACACAAGCGAAAAGTCAGACACACATGTCAGTAAGCCTATTTTGTCTCTTGACCTCATTCCTCGTCTGGGCTTTCACTTTCCCCGAGCGTCGGTTGCCGTTTCTTTGCTGTTTCCGCTTCCGCCTGGCCAACTCCGGACTCTGGAGTCTCCGAGTCCCGAGTCCTGGGTCCTGAGTCCAACTTCCGAGTCCAACTCCGATGGCAAATGCTAAGTAGTTTCGCTTTTAGTGCAAAACACTTGCTGTTGCCTCCGCCTCTAGCCCACTTTTCCACATCCACATCCACATCCACATCCGCATCCATTCCAATTCCCAGTTCCAGTCCCTTGTTTTCCTTGTCGCCACTTCACATTTGTTTGACTTTGATATTTGCCACACTCGAGGGTTGCAAAGGTTTTATTTTGTTTGTTTGGCAAAGGAGGAGAGGGAGGAGAGAGAGTCAGCCTGTGTATGCTGGCAATTTCCTCAAGAGGATTCTCGTTGGGGAAGCTTCGATGGGAAGCGAATGGATGGACAGACGGATGGTTAGACGACGCACTGCCCTAATCAATGGAATTGGCCCCTGACCGGGGATCAGATCGAACCAAAACCAAAACTCCATCCGCTCCGCCGCGGGAGGTCATCAAAGGAATATACATACATATATCCACAGAGACCTCAGAGGCTCATCCATCCCACGGGGCAGCGACTATGGCAACACCCGGAATGCAAAGTCAACTCCGGAGCGGAGCTGCTTATTTACCGTCATCTCCCGAGTCAATGTTGAACTTGACGTTGCACTCGCAGCGGCACAGCTGCCACACTGCCAGAAAGAAAGAGTGCTATTCGAAAGGGGTATTAATTTGTTGTTGTTCCTAAAAGTTATATTTTTTTGTTCATTTCAGTGAGCTATTAATACTGGGAATACTCGTAATAATGTTTAAAATATATAATAGCAGATTATTTTAGAATAAAACCAAGCAAAGAATGCGCTTAAAATTCTCAAATAGAGATTCAGCAACTCTCCGTATAAGAAATGTTGAGTTATTGATGAAGCTCTTTAGCTTGGAGCTGATATATCTTCGCAGAAAGATATTTTTAAGTTTTAAAGCGTCAACTTTGGTGACTTAAATTGTTTTAATTAATAAATAAAATAAATAATAAATAATAATAATAATAATAATAATAATTGTCAAGTGCAGATTCGGTGACCCTCCCCACAAAAAAATGTGGAGTTATTGATGAAGCTCTTTAGCTATGAGCTTATACATACATCTTTACAAGTTTTGAAGCCTCAAAATATTGAACTTAAATTATATTCATTAATATAGTAATTAGTGAATCAAAGTTTACACCTTTTCTCGCAGTGCATGGCTGCAGTGAATGCGGGCAATTAAGTCGAACTACTGCAGCAGGAAGTCATTGTCTACTCCAGCTACAGCTACTCCTTCACGCTTCCCATCCTCGGTGGGCAAGTCAATTGGTTGCCACCACAACATTAATGTGGCCCTGAGCCTCCCCCTCACTGGAACTGGAACTGGGACTGGGACTGGGACCGTGCCCCGGACCGGGACCCGGGACCGGGACTCAGGACCGGGCTTAAGTAAATATTTGGCCTACGTGCCTATTACGTGATTTTCCGATAGTCTCCCATCGATGATGATGATGATGAAGACAGCAGCCAGGGGCTGGAGCTGGGGATGACGACGACGATGATGATGGCGTTGCTGATGGGACGGTGCACTTGAGAATGAGACGGTGCATCGCCTGGGTCCCGGCCACTCGAGTGGAAGACGAAGTCGTGGCATGCCTCAGTGCCACTATGGAAGATCTGTAGAAATCTTCCGCTGATTCTTTTGTTCTTTTCGGTTCGTTGAGCTCGGGATATTGTTGACTAGAGATCGATGGGAACCGAGTTCCTTTGAGGCACAAGTGATATTCTCACCACGTTTGTCACGATTTCAAAACAATACTTTCTATAAAATATATATAAGAAATATGGTAGATTGTCTAGCAAAAATATATTGTGGTAAAAGTGCAAAATTTCCATTTAAATTGTGTGCCTCCTTCCTTCCTTCTTGGCATGCCCATTGTAAGTTTCTAATTTGTTAAATTAATATTTCCTGCAAATGAAAATGCCTATTTAATAT
The DNA here is from genome assembly GCA_008042585.1 of Drosophila punjabiensis. Lineage (NCBI taxonomy): Eukaryota > Metazoa > Arthropoda > Insecta > Diptera > Drosophilidae > Drosophila > Drosophila punjabiensis. Next base: position 67,318 of record VNJR01010664.1, read on the forward strand.
CCTGTCAGGAGCAGGCGAGGACCCACTGGAAACTGCAAACAATTTTGGGTAAGCGACGAAGGCAGAAATAATACAAATAATACATCTGTATGCCACGTTTTTTGTTCATTAACTCGATGGGGATGTGGCGGATGTGGAGTCCGAAGGATGTGTTCTGTCTCTCGGTCCTGTCCATGTGCGGCGGCTCCCCTCCTCCTCCTGCTCCTTCCTGGCCAGAAACATCGCTTATATAGAAAACTTTATGCTTCGTTAAAAATGATGTACAAATCAAATGCCAGAAGCAATTTCCCAGCAACAACTAAAGCAAAAGCACCGGCAACCAAAGCAGCTCTGGCAAGCCACAACAATGCGGGGCGGGGGGTATTGCGGGGAGGGCTAAAGGCCAAGACACACACACACACACACACACACACACACACACACTGGGGCAGTTGCACACAGAGAAAAAGCAAAGACCATATAAAGCATAAGATGCGTAACGTCATGAGATTTTTCATTTTAATCTTTTTTTGTTTTGTTTTGGGAAAACCTTTGCTTTAGCTTAACCACTTGACTTGGCTAGTTAGTCATTAAGCCAACTTTAACTATAATTTGCAGCTGAGAAATAAAATGTATAAACACAGTGTTAAGTCCGGAAAATTACTTTCAGTGGAGGGGGAGGAGTGTATTGTATGTGCTTTTAGGGGGTTGGGCGAGCCAAAAAGCTTGCGAAAGGCAATGAGCAAAAATAAATAAATCATTTAAATGAAAGAAATTACACACACACACACACAGGGTGAGAGGTGAGGGGTGAGGGGTGAACAGGGGGGTCCAGTCACCCATAAGGCTCATTAGAAATACATAGAAGCAACCGCAACAGCAACAAAACGAGAGAAATAACAAATATTCTAGCAAACATTCGAAAGCAGCAAACCGACAAATTTTTTGGAAAATGAATTGAGAATTTAATACAAACGCAAATAAATAAATATGCCAGAGGACTGGGGCTATATTGGTATACGGATATGGGGAATGCAATGGGTATCGTCTATTTGATTTCAAAAGCAGGATATGGTAGGGAGTATTGTTATAGATATTGACCGGGTGAGCTCCATTCCCAGGTAAACTGATCTAATATATAAATAACAAATTTATATATCCAATAAAAAAAAAACAAATAATTATATATACATATTTTAACTAGAACCCTTTATATTTTATATATAAATAGACTATATATATTTAAATTATTATAATAAAATATATATTAACAACTTCCCCTCTATTGATATGAGTTTGCCATTCTCAGACATCAAAGACTAACCTTCGTTCAGTTTTCCATTGTGGTTTTGTTCTATGAAAAGTGTGAGTAAATACAAAATGGTTTGATTTGTGTTTTGTCTGGGATTTTATGATGTACAACATGGACCAGCTCTGGCCAGAAATATGTTTTAAGTTTCAGTACAATTTTGCCCTTTAAACAGCAGCCTTAGAAAAGTTGATTTAAATTTTAAAAGAAAAAGGTTTTCATCAAACTTGTGTTATTTATTTAATTAAAATATATACAAAAATTGTTACAAAAATTAGCTTATTATTATTATTCGCTTTAGTTTTAAATGCTTTTTGAAATTTAAATATTTCCACACATTAACCAAGTATTAACGCCTGCTTTCATCTCGTTTTTCGTGCTTTCATCGACTCCGGAAAAAGGAAAAGCCGTTGCTTCAGCATTTTTCCTTTTATTTTCTTGATGTAGCTTGTAAAATATATATTTATATATATATATATATCACGATCGTGAGCCTATTTGCCGGTGCCACGCCCCCCACGCCCAGCTGTAAGCAACGCCATCATCTGGTCCATCGGGCGCCAAGGAGTCGGGCCAGTTCTATAATGTTTGTAATGATCAGGTGCTGGCCACTTCCATTTACGCCCGACCAGCATTGGGGCGTCATAATTACATCTTACGTTTTTATGCGATTTTTTTTTCGGTGCACTTTAACAAATTTTGCTGGATTTTTGCTCTAAAAGAAAGTATTTAAGAGCTTAGACACGCAGACAAATATTTACATCTCTTCTTTTTCTTTTTCTTTTAAATCAAGTCCTGACTTGCGAGTCTTTAAAATTTTTAGCATTTTATTGTAATTTTGTAGTTAAATCTCAAGTTAAGTTATATATAGTTTTTTTTTTTTTGAAAGTGCACCTTAAGCCGGGAGCTATCGTCAAGCGGAGGAGCTGCTCACTGGGACTTGACCAGGAGTTGGAGCTGATGCTGAAGCTGAAGCTGGAGCTGACTTTCCTGGCTGTTGGAGGAGTGCTCCCGGCAAAGTGAAATCGCGTTCGGCTGAAAGTATTCCTCGACAGCTAGGCCAGTAAGCAAATAAAATTAAAATTCCATTACGGGCATCAGGAGGGGCATCAACGAAATCACCGAAATGGACCCAAATCAGGAAAGGAAAACAAATCCGGAGCAGGTCAGGAAAGGAGAGGTCCTCCTCATCACATGTGCGGGCTGGCATAAATATTTATAAACAATGCACGACGGAAAGCCAAAAGCGGCGGGCAACAACAAATCCGTTATAAATAAAACATAACGAGCAGATTTCCAGCTCCGAATCCACTTGAAACACTGGAACTCGAACTCGGACTTGGACTCTAGCTGGAGGAGGAGGAGGAGAAGGTGAAGGAGGCTCGGGGCACCGAAGAAATGTGAGCCGAAAGCGACGACGACGACGACACGATGTCGAAAAAAATGTCAAAAACAATAAATCAAAAGGCGGCAAGCAGACCAGAAGAAGTACACCGAAAGAAGGGAATGGTGTATACCTTATATTTGTTATTTAAAGGGATATATGTATGTATAATATTTACCAGGAATATATTATCTATCCGTTTTCATCTTCTGTTCTTAACTTTTTTGTAGGCCTTTTTGTTTACAAAATCAGTTAACTAGCACTCGATATAAAAAGACTAAAGGTTGTTGAACTCCAAAACAAAAACACCATTTACTCGTTTATGTTTTGTTTATTCTATTGGTTTTATTTCAGAATTTTTAAGGCTCAGGTATTGTATTATTTATTCTTCAAAAATTAATTTTTCCAGTGATTTCCAGTGAGGGGGTGGTGCGGTTAGAGGTGAAGTCCATTTGAACGGAAGCTTCGTCGCAAAAGCCCTGGAAAAGATCTCTCTCTCTCGGCACGTTCCCCTTGAACACTGAAAGAAATTAGAGCAAATGTAAACTACAATTTACATGTATAAAAGGTAATCCTTTTCCCTAAAAATGCAAATAAAAATGGTATATTAATAACAAATTATTAAAATTTAATTAACGTTGATTTCCCAAATACATAATATAATCTCTTAAATTAAAATACATAAATGTTTATATAATTTCTCAAATATACTTTCCTTATATCATCCGAATTTCTCTCCGTGTACCTCTTAAGCCGCTCTTTACAAATTACTGGCCAGCGGGCGTCCGATGAAGTGGCCGCAGGGAGGCGGGAGCTGGGAGCTGGGAGTTGGGTGGCTGGAACATGCCGCTGGGCAAGCTCGCGGCATTAAAGATTTCTGCTTCCCAGGAAGCGTTGCCGCGGGCACCGAGGCGCACGCGGGAGGCACAAATCGGTTGCGCAGGCGTCTCAGTGTCTTCTCCGTCGCGACGGCACAGCTTCCATTGCTCTCGCTCTCACGCACTTGGGCTGCATCGCTTGCTCCTTGTCTGTCTGCGTTTCACGGTTGTGAATGGAAATCTGGAATCATGGAATCATGACAGCGGAAGTTTTGAGATCGAAGTGCGAGGGTAGGGGATCGTAAGGCTTTTCGAGCCAATACGGAATAGTTAGCTATACATAAAACTTGAGATCTCTGATTTTATAGGACGAAATACCTAAACATGGGGCTCTATTAGTTTTTAAAAGGTAAATTTCGATAGATTTCCATTCTTATTTATATATAAGTCCGTTATCAACATCGCAGAATTTATAGCAACATTGAATGAAGCCAACAAAAGAGAGACAGCCACAAATGTTGTCTTAAAACCAAATGTTAAGGCAACATCAGTCCAAGTCACATGAGTACGAGAAGCGCATTCTTCTTTTAAAATTAAAGCTTAATTGTTATTTATATATTTTTTATATTCAATGAACTATCCAAATAAATAGTAATAAATTTCTTATGCTTTAAAAATGTTTTGTTCTTAAATTATGTTTATATTTATCAGGGAAAAATGTTCCACAATACATAAGAATTTGTTGTGTGACCAAATATATAATAAAATATAAATATTCAAAGGCACAATTAGTTTTAACTATTTTTCTAAGTGTATAATTCGGTTTTGTTCAAAATTTGATGAAATTGAAATCTAGTTGCTTAGTTTTTTTACTTTGACCTACTAAAATCTGCCTTTGGAATTAATATTTTTTAATGGCTTGGGAAGAATAAAAGCTTTTTCAAGTCTCTTGTCTTAACAAATAAATGCATATAATTTATTTTATTAGTTTTCACGTAAGCATTCCACCAATGATATTAAATTATTGAATGGAAACCAATTGGCATAGGCAGCACATGTTGCTCGCGGCATAGAAGAGAGCTAGCAACATATGCTGCCGACTGGGCAGCAACATTTCATAAGCAAGCATCCCTCAGTGCACGGTGGGCAGCATAGGTAAAATCTCAATGGATAAATTCATTACTTGAGCAAAAGAGCAAAAACTTATATTTTAAGATTTAGCAATGAATTATTTTTTAAATTTGGATTTACTCAGAAATAATTTATAAAAATATGTATTAAGAGAATTACAGGAAAATAATAAACCAAATTATGCATACAATATATTATAATTAGTTGATCATCTTAAATGTCTTTATTCAAAAAAAGGAATACGTTTCCATTTCCTTTCAGATGTTCTAACAAATCCCCGCCACCCCACTGTGCGACGGCAGCAGCAGCAGCAGCAACATGGCATCATTAGCATCACATCACGCTCTCCAGCCTCGTATCAGTACCGAACAACCGTTTGCCAGGTGAACAACGAGCGGCTCCGAGCCACTCCGAGCGAGAACGAAACGAACCGAACCCGAACCCCAATACACGAGCGCGCGTCGTGCCTTTTTGTTGCTTTTTGTTCGAGTGCGAGTGAGAGTGCAAGTGCGGCCAGCCTCCGCAACATGCCGTGCCGACTCCGAGTCCGGAGGTGAAACCGAAACCGAAACCGAATCCGAAACCGAGTCGGAAGTCGGAACAGAGCGCTCCAGGACGAGAGCGGCGCATCAGGACACTTTTGGGCCAAGTTGGCGCGAGGACGTCGCCGCTGCGAACAGAACCACGCTGGCCGTTGACCGAGTGGCAACGCTGCCCGGATAACGGAGAACGGAGAACGGAGAACTGAGAATCCGCAGCCGAGACTGAGAACTGATAACTGATAACTGAGAATTGGCAGTTGGAGAATTAGGGAAACCCTGAACCGAACTCTGAGCCAGGGACGGAGGAGCAGCTGTTGCATGCCTCGACAGACTCAGTGACGCCGTCGTCGCTGCTGCTGCTGCTGCCGCTGCTGCTGCTGTTGCTGTTGACGTCGCGAGTGCCGTCGTCGACGCGTCTTTATTTTTGTTGTTGTTTGTTTTGGTGACCGCGATCGCGAACCGATCCTCGCGACGTGAGTGATCGAGAAGGAACTACGAACTGAAACAGAGAGCAAGAGAGTGAAGCAAACGATAGAAGAGAGAGAAAAAAGAGAGAGAGTGAAGTGGTGTGGAGTGCGAGGTATCGCGTATTCGAGCCAATGTACGTAAAGTTCGCCCTAAAGTCCTGATATTCCAAAGTTCCAATCGAGTTTGAAGTTAATTGCGGCGCCCCATGTAGCACAAAAATTGCAAAAAATAACTCAAACCTCAAAAGCCACAAAGGAATTCCGCCTATAGATTCACTTTTTACATTTGACCATTACTGGTTTTCATAAAAATTAAAGTCATAAAATCATAATAGTTTTATAGTGAAACCTAAAAATTAAAATCGAGCTTAAAATAAACCTCTTAGAGAAGGAAATTAATAAATAAATCTCTAAGATTACATCTGTTGCTTTCAAATTATAAATAACAAAATATTCGTTAAAAGATTTGGCAATCCAAAAGTTGAGATTTATTTTTAGTGCAAATTTGAAGTGTTTTAGGAATCTTTTTAAGTTAACTTTATGAACAGAGAAAAAATAATAATACTTTGACCTAATTAAATATATGTTTTAAATGCAAATTCCAAAGCAATATGGTTAATTTTTAAGTGAAATACTCATTATTTTAATGTGAATAAACAGTTTACTTTGAAAAAATGGTTTAAAATATTTTAAAACCTACAGAAAATATTTAAAGTTGCTTTTAAATTTAATTGAACCATTTTAATAATGACAAAACAAGTCTGAAATAAAAGTAGTTTTCGAAAATAGGTTTTAAACTAATTTTTTCTATTAAATAATAATTAGTATTTGCTATTTAAAATAAAATAAAATTAATGAAAATTCCTTTGAAATTAGAATTTTTGAGTGTGGTTTCTGGTTCGAAAATTCCCAAAAACAAAAAACAAACTCAGTGGAACGCGGAATATGAGAGACTTACGGCGGTCGCTTGACCCCTCCTCCGTCTACATCATCCCAAAACATTCCTTCTCCCAACCAGGCTTGAGTCCGCCAGCATGAGGAGCCTGATCCTGATCCTGCCACTGATACTGGCGCTGGCCGCCGTTGGACCCGCCGCCATCTCCGCCGGCGGCATCTCGGCCAACGATCCCTGCTACTTCGAGGGCAAGCCGCGCAAGTGCCTGCCGAGCTTCGTGAATGCCGCCTACGGCAATCCTGTCCAGGCGTCGAGCGTGTGCGGCGCCCAGCAGCCGGAGCGGTACTGCGAGCTGCTGCGCGACGGCAGCGCCGGCGAGTGCCGCCTCTGTGAGCCGCATCAGCGGTATGGAGCTGGTGCGCTGACCGATTTGAACAATCCCAGCAATGTGACCTGCTGGCGCTCGGGGGCGGTCAATGTGCCCCACGATCCCGACTCCGCGCCGCCGGACAACGTGACCCTGACCTTGTCGCTGGGCAAGAAGTACGAGCTGACCTACATCTCGCTCTCCTTCTGCCCGCGCTCGCCGCGCCCCGACTCCCTGGCCATCTTCAAGAGCTCGGACTTTGGCCAGACCTGGCAGCCCTTCCAGTTCTACAGCTCGCAGTGCCAGAAGTTCTACGGCCGCCCGGACCGTGCCAAGATCTCCAAGTTCAATGAGCAGGAGGCGCGCTGCATTAATGCCCAGCACGATGCCGGTGCCGGTGGCGGCGGCGGGGGCGGCGGAGGCGGAGCTGCCCAGCGTTTTGCCTTCAATACGCTGGAGGGACGTCCCTCGGCCAATGATCTGGACGCCTCGCTGGTCCTGCAGGATTGGGTGACGGCCACCGATATACGGGTGGTCTTCCACCGACTGGAGCTGCCGCCGCAGCTGCTGAAGGCCCGCAATGCCAACAGCTTTAGCGACGAGATGGGCAGCAGCCGGGAGGCCGACGAGGATGATGATCCTGACCTAGAGCTGGACGGGGATCAGGACGAGTATGACTATAACCTGCAGGACAACGACAGTGCCGATGCCGGCTACGACGAGGAGTACGAGGAGCCCAAGAAGCACCTTGAGCTAGACGACGACCTGCATCTGGACTATGCCAGCGACGGCGAGTCCACCTCCGGCAAGCGTCACTCCAAGCACAAGAGCAGCAGCGCCTATGAGAAGCACTATCAGAGCAAGCTGGCGGCCACCACATCGCCGCAACCTCCACCGCTCTCCAAGAGCGCCCTGCCGGGCAAGACCACGCCCCCCAGTACACCCAGTACCAGTGCCGCCGCACCGCCGCATCCTGCTTTGCCCGTCTCCCAGCATTATGCCGTATCCGACTTTGCCGTCGGCGGACGTTGCAAGTGCAATGGTCATGCCTCCGAGTGCGTGGCCACTGTCGGTGCGGGAACAGCGGGCGCAGGAGCGGGAGCGGGAGCAGGAGACCAAGACGATGGACAGGATGAGGATTCACCGGGAGGAGGAGCCACGCTGGGCGGACACTTTGGACGCATGACCATCGGGAGCAGCGGCCTGCAGCTGGGCGCCAAGCTGGCCATGACCTGCGCCTGCAAGCACAACACCGCCGGGCCCGAGTGCGAGCGTTGCAAGCCCTTCTACTTCGACCGTCCCTGGGGCAGGGCCACCGACAACGATGCCAACGAGTGCAAGAGTGAGTACCTTTAATCCTTTATCCTTTATTCTCCCCTTTATTTTAGCAGAAGAGGTGTCCCAGTTGAAGGAAAAAGCTGATGAGGCTGTGATTAAAGATAGATTTTAATGAGATTAATTGAAGAGATTCAATCTTAAGTTATTGTGCTTTTGTACTTTCCCTTTAGAACCGTTAAGAGTGTCCTTTGAAATGTTCTTGATAGCTTTATGAGACAGCCTTGGTTAATCACTTTTTTGTGGATAATTAATGATGTCTTGACCATAATTAATGAAATCATTTGAGATAAGTTTCTAGCTCACTTCAAAGCAAATGCTGTCTGTCTTTAGGGGAAATTTTCAATTTTTCGTATTCTATATTTCTTTTACTAAAACATTAAAGTTCTTATCTCATTTGGTAATTGAAGCTGACACTTGAAAAACTGTGAAATAGGATTATCTGAAATATTTTTCGAGGCTCCAAGTCAATACTACAGAGAATAATTTAAACATACACTGAGCAAATATTTTGTTAATATAATAGATGATTTATTGTCATATCTATCAATTATTTTATTAGGTTTTTTTTTTTAATATTAAAAATTATATTTTAGAGGGTTTAGTTATGTTCAAAGTATTCAAAGTTACTGGAGCTTAGTTATATATATTTTTTTTATTTTACAAATACTCGTTTGTTATATATATATCCCATATAAATTTAAATAAGCGTGTCGTTTTGCCCTAAGAATAACCCAAATTAAATGAATGTCGTCTTTTGTGAAGGCGACAACGACAATAACGACATGTTCTGAATGAATTCGAAACCACTTTGGACCTTGGGCATTAACATGATAGACGAGGTGGCGAATCAGTATCATCTTTTCTGCTTCCATTGAACCCGAAGTGGTGCTGCCTCCCCAACCATGCCTCCATCCCTCCATCCCTCCATCACTCCATCCATTCATCCTTCGAGCGACCCTCGGTCAAGACCAGAAGAGAGTTCTTTTCATGGTCACTTGCAGTGGACACTGCAATTGAGTGCATTTGTTGGTTCTGGCGGGGAAATGGGTGAAGGGAAAGAGCCCATGAACTGGCACGGGTATCGAGTGGCATTTTCAATTGCGAGCATTGTGTGCACCGCCTCGATGTGCCCCGCCGATGCCTCCGATATATACGCTCGTTACGGAGCACTCCGGATTGCCATCAACATTCTTCTCTCTTTGCATTTTTGGTGTTTTATTCAGCACTCGGAATGGCGCAGTTGAATGCCTCGATGCGAGACGATTGTCTGTGTCGTCAGAGAACCCAGCATTATCCACTTTCAGGCAAGGAAATACTATCTCTGGCGATAATCAAATGGCTCCTAATTCACTTTAAATCGAAGTCAGGCTCGCTTCGAAGATGTATAATAATTTATGAACAAATGAAAATGGTTTCCTATGTGTGTCTGTGTGTGTTCACATATTTAATGTCAAAGTTTATGCCATCTTCATCATCATCGTCGTCTTCTGGCTCTCATTCGCATTACTTCTCTGTACCGCCTCACCTAGGCTCTGGCACGCCTCCTGTCCTGCCTCCACCGAGAGCCATAAATTACTAACGATTAACTTTTTGTGGGCCATCGACAGCGACGTTGTCGTCCTCGTCCAGAATTAATCAAAGGGCCCCCCAACCAGAAGAGCAGGGAAAAAAGCAAAGAATGGATCAGGGAATGGGTCAGGGAATGGGCCAGGGAATGGGTCTGGGAATGGGGGTCGAAGGTCAGCTTAAAGACTCAACGGAATGTCAGTTGGCACAAATTTATGGCTTATGGCGGCAGGGCAAGCCCATGACAATTGGCCCAGGGAAATGGTCCAGCAACGAAAAGGATTAGCCAGAAAAACAAGGGGAAATTACTGCAAAAAATTAGGCTTTTTTTTTTAAGGATAATTCAAGGAACTTTTAATTAAACAAATTATCTTATAAATATATAATTTTATTATAAGGAAATATGTATCTAAAAGTTCTTAAAGATCTTTTAAATATCTCATAAATATCTCATTCATTCTCCCCAAACTTTAATGCTGAAAATCTCCATAAAAAGGACACTAGATCCTGGCTAAAAATTTGCCTAAACTCTTTAACGCTCGGCTGCCGGCCCTTAATTGACCTTGAAGCCAAACTAAGCCCAATAAGCCGAGCGTTGTTTGTCTACTTTCGAGGGACTCACCCTCGCAGGAAACCACCCACCAACTACGCCAAGCTAAAGCTAAAGCTTTTTTCCGCCCTTCGAGGGGGTGGCAAAAAATTAATTTTCTATGGCTTAAATTTGAATTAGTCCTTCGGTGGAGTTCCGAATCCGAGACTCAGGACTTCATTACAAATGCAACGAAATAAACGGCGGGGATAAGGGCTGAGTCCGTCTCTCTCACTCTCTCTCTGTGTCCTGCCAAGATGAAGCGCTCGGAAAGTGATAAAAAATATTTATGTCTGGGCGAAATTCCAGCCGACGGCTGTCCCACATCCTTCCTCTTCCTCTTCCACTTGGCTGCTGGAGCAGCATCTCTCGCCAGGCAGCATCTCTCCTCTTTAGAGATTTACGAACACAAACAGAAACAAAGCGAACTACAGATTTTTCACACCGAATCTGAGAGTTCTGTGCTTTTTATAATTACAAAAATACTTCAAAAATCATTTAATAAACAAAATAGGTGAGGTTTAAATCTTTTTTACTTAAAGTAAAACTTATCAAACGAGCTTTTAGGTTTCTAATGAATAAATATTAAGGAAACCCTTGAATTGTTCAATGTTTTAAGTAGGCAAACTCTGATTTTAAAATAGCTCAACACTCGATGTTATCTTAAATTACCTTTTATTGGCATTATAATCCGAATGTCCTTGGCTATAGCCCAGCAACCCCTTGAGACAAAGGGGCATGGCATTGTGTCGCTTGAATAGAGTAAACATTGAAATAGAGAGGGAGAGAAACGATTCATTTTGCTACCTGCTGTCCTGTGGCTTATCTCGCGGTCCCCGTGCGCCGTCCAGAACCAATCCTCCAATCCTCGAATCCTCGAATCCCCTCCAGCTGCAGGTAGTAGTAGCCAGCTCCGCCCGCTTCCAACTCATTGGGTCGCACATTAATATTTAGATTTGCTTTATTCGCTGACGATTTGTTTCGATTCCGTTTGCCGTTTCCCGACGGCGAGCCGAGAAATTGATCCCATTCCCGTGTCCATCCACCCGCACAGTGTGCCGTGGAACAGTGGATGGGAGAGAGGAAATTTGCTACAAAAAATAAAAGCATTTAAATCTATGAAAGAGAAAGTATGCTCTTTTGTTAACTAAGCTTTTATTTTAAGGTCCTTCTCCTTTCTACAAGTTCTTGAATCATTATTTTGTAATTATTTTATTATTTTTCCTTACAGCAGGTGTGCCCACAGCCCAGACTTTACACTAGTCTGTACTTTTGCCTGTGTGGCCCACTGTGCCAGCAGTGGCTCATTGGCTCACCGCTCGCGGGTCTCTGGGGTCGAGTGAAGCGCATCTAATGCGAGACATCTGTTAAATTTTTGGCAGGCTGCATTGCAGGACCAAAGGCCGAGGCAGCAGCAGGGGTGGGAGTGGCATGTGGCAAGGGAAACCAACAAGCCAAGGGGACATTGTCCTGCGTCCTGCGTCCCTCATTGAGATGCCGCTTTCTTTATTACATTTATTTGTGTGTGATTTTCATATGTTTACTATTCCCCCTCCCCAGCTCCTTGGTTGGCTCTCTCTCTGTGCTGCGAGGGTGTTGCGAGGGGTGTTCGGAATGTTCGGGGGCGCGACTAATTCGCCGCGTTTACATTTGCAAATTCCGCCTGGTAATCCCGGCAGCTGTGCGCATTTAACGTGTCCAACGGGGGGTGGGAGAGTGGTAAGAGGGAGAGTGGTGTAAGCGGAGCTACAAATTTATACAGAATCCTTGGAAAGGAGTGCGAGTGCGAGTCCTGGGCTCGAGCAACTGACTTGCAACAAATTGCGGCAGTACTGCTTAAGTTGCACTGTCAGTGGTGCACTTGCAGAAATAATTGGTTAGAAATTAGAGCTAGTAGAAATTTAATTAGAAAATACTAAAAAAAAAAAAAAGGAACTCAGGAGAGGCTTTGTGCTCTTGGGAGAGAAAAAATAACAAGCTCTCTCTCAGAGAGTTAAGTTAAAAAGTTAAATATGAAATACTCTAAAAAGATACTAAAGAGAAACTTACTCTCTGATCAGCACGGCTTCGTGCTCTCTTGTGAGAGAGAAAATAATAAGCTCTGCCTCTGAAAATACTCGAAAAAGTAACTAAAGAGAGGAACGCTCTCTCGCTTTCAAGTAGAACGGTTTTGTGCTCTTTAGAGAGATAAAATAACAAGCTTTCTCTCCGAGTTAAAAAAGAGAGAGAGGAAGACTCGGCTCACTTCTCGAGCGATATTCTTTCCCAAATTCCATATTCTAAATTGACTAAGAAATTTCTCTCAGTGCCGGGAGTAACAGTTGCTGGAACAGTGGCAGTAATGGCTGGAGTTACCTAGCGGTTGGCAGCTATATTGTTGCACATATGCAACTCGGAGCACTCTGGACCCGGGCTCGGGGCTCTGCTTCTGGCAAACCGAAAGCAAAATGCTACATTTTATTGCATAACCGCAACATCCAGCATCCAGCATCCAGCATCTCGCAGCCAGCATCCTGCATCCTGCATCCTGCGGGCCAACGGGGTGGCGTGTCAATGTGATAAAATGGTGGCAGCTTCCATTTGGTTGGATTTGCTCTTGTTTCGTTTCGTTTGCTTTGCCTCGGAGCTGGCGAGGCGCCTGAAAGTATGCAGTTTGCCTTCGAAAAAAAAAAAACAAATTATAAAATAATCCTTGGAGAAAAAAAAAAGTTTAGAGAAAGCAGAGCGCGGAAGTGCATAATGAGTGTCCTTTGTGTAGTGGCAGGACTCGAGACTGTACTTAATTTGCATGTTCAGACCCGCCGGAAGTCGGGTTATGGATGTGATTTCCCGGACTGAATGCCTCGAATTAAGGCGGAATGTCGCAAGAAATGCGCAATGGACGGGAATGCTAATAGTTCCGAATTGCACACTTTGTTTATTAGGCGGAAATGCGAAGCCCAATGTCCTTGGTACGCATCACAGGAATGCACAAAAGGATTCACAACCAATTGAGCTCAAAGCATTCTCCGGCTAAATGAGAGATTATCAAAGCCGGGCACGTAGCCAGGCTGAGTGAATGCAAATTGAGTCGGGAAATAGTTGAGAGATTTATTCTCTTATTTTGGAGAATGATTAAGTCACAATTAGTTATTCCCAAAAGTGAAATACTTTAAGGAGGGGCAACAGGGAATAAATTAATATTTATTTCATGATGAGCTTAGAATTCTTAGAAACTCTAAATCTATTCCTGTATCGTGTATCCTATAGATCTAGGATTTCTCAAGCTGCTTTCAGCCTGCTTCTAGCAACTGAAACCGTAAACTGGCATTGGTTTTCTCTCTTCTCTCGGGGGAATTCCCGCCGATCCACTCCATACTATCCCCCTAATGGCTTCTCCTGGCCTACCAATTCCAGTTCCAATTCCTCTCCCAGTCTTGGTTGCTGTGCCTCCGTTTGATTCATCACTTTTCCCTGGCATTTAATTGCTCCCCCGAGCATCAGAGCTTGGCAGTTGGCCGCCGCCAAACTTGCAACAGTGCAACAGCAAGACAGGCTGAGGAAAACACCCTGCAACTTGGGCTCTATTATGCCACACTTACCCTTACCCTAGTCTGGTCTCTCGGTCTGCCGAAAAACAACGATAAGTTGATGACTTTTTGGCTTTTAGCTAGCAACTCGAAACCTTTCAACTGCACAAACTCTCGGCTGGGTTGTGTTCCTGGTGTTCCCCTCCACTTGCAGCATTCTTCAGTGGCTGTTTGTTGCATATTTTCTGTTTCTGCTTCTGACTTTTTCTCAAGCAATTACTTTTTAATTTGTGCAAGCATTTTGCACCAACAGCAGCAGCAGCAGCAGCAGCAGCAGTCGGTTGTTGCCACGCCCCCTTAAGAGCCACCAGAAGCAGCTTCTTGTCTGGCTTTCAACTTTGAAACGGGTTCACACTGAGGCGAAAATGGGGCCAAAAGTAACTTGACCTTTAAAGGAAAGCAGGTGTGTAACTCTGACTTGGATTTAGTGCTTGAGATTAATAGTTATTCAGCTTAGATTAATCGGAATTAAATAAGCCATTGACAGCGTAAAGCTGTCAGGCTTACAATACAAATAACAGCTTAATATATGCAACACGAGGTGGAGGAACTAAGCCATAAATGTGGCCAGACAAATTGTGATTTGTCGTGGCCTTTTATAGGTTCCTCGGTTTCGGGCCAGTTCCTTTTAGAGCATATATCTATTTTTTTTTTTTTGTTTTTTTTTTGGCTTTTGGCAAAACAAGCGCCGCCCACGCGAACCGCTCTGAGTTCCCATATGGAAGTGGTATCTCTCAGCCCGAAAAGTGGAAGTGGTTGACCGCGGTCCTCTGCGTGGCATCGATGTCGAGTCATGTTATTTTGGCTATTTTCGGGGGCAACAGCAGCTGTTGCTTGCAAGGCACTTCAAAGAGCCAGATTCTGTCGTCATCGCTTGTGCTGCTGCTCCAATTAGTTTACGTTATAAAATGTAAATTGTTATTTATGATCTCAAACAAAACTGACCGCAGAAAAGGCAAGGAAATTGTCTTTGGTCGGTCAATCTGATGGCTTCCTTTGCGGCTCAGTGCTCTTTTGAGGTAATTTATGGCTCGAAGGAGGCCTATTCTTGGTTCTATACTGGGAAATTAGTAAACACTTTTATATATATAAAGTTGTATAACCCAAACTAAGGTATATGTGAGTTATTTCTGATTTTTCGCCACACACAAAAGCATATTTTCATTAATTTACCTCACTTTTCCTGGCTTTACTTTGAGTTCTTTGTTTTCTTTGCATTTCATCTTGTTTGCTTTTATATTGTTTATCCTCTGGTCCTGGTTCTCGTCCTGGCTTAAGACCAAGTCCTGGCTCTCATCTGTAGATTTTGGCTCGTTCAAAAATATTTCCCTGCTTTCTTTGTTTTTCTTTAAATGGTTTTTCCCTTTTGAAACACTGAAGTGCATTATGCATACTCGTGGGAAACTCTTAATACATACTCGTAAATTATCCGAATGATTCATGTGAATGAGTACTGCACTCAGAGGTACTGAGCTCTGAGCTCTGATTATATTCGTGTTACGACTCTACCCTGAGCTTTAGTCACGAAAAGATTCATTCCGTTTCGTATCGGTGAAAAAACAAATCTGTGGCTTTGTTTCGAGTTGGGGTTACATGTCCGACTCAAGTTCAAACTATTCACCAATTATTCACTAATTATTCACCAATTTTTCACTATTATATCGAGTAGAGTTTTGTGGCTCCTTTGGCTTTGCTTTAGCTTTGGCTTTGGCTTTGAATTCCTGGCTTGTCACTTCTTTTTATTCGCATTGAGCTGTGCAAATTAAATTTGCCAGCGCGTCTCTGTGCACTGCAAAAAAAAGAGCACTGACTGCCAGCAGTTATTTGTTGTGTTTATCTTTACGAGTGCGCTGCTTCCTCTGTATGCCTTTTATGAGTGCTTTCAGTGTGTGTGTCTCGGCACTCATTCATTCATTTAGTCCGTCATTCATTTGCTCGTTCCATTCAGCGGGGAAACTGAAAAAATCCTGACTCTGTCTCTCTCTCTTTGGGATTGAAAATGGCAAAGTTCCGTTTGTGCTCGTTGTCCTTCTCACTCCACTCCACTCTTCCCCTAACCCTCTTTGGCTGCAAATTGCAATTAGTGTTGACTTATGCTGCGATGTTGCAACACTTTGCCGCTTTTCCCGCTTTCCCTCCGACATTTTCCTGCGGCTTTGCTCGCTCAATATCTCAGCTGCGCACTTGCCCAATTGAGTCAATGAAAATGCAATTTCTCAGACCGACCTGCTTTTCCTCTGCGGTCTGGCTGCCCACCTGTGGCCACCTGTGAAAAGCCGCCGTCCGGCGGTATTTTAATTGCCAAATGTTGCTTTGTTCTATGCCGCAGCTGAGGTGCGATTACAACGGCAGCACACACAGAGAGAAAATCGGTGAATACCCGTCTTTTGGTGAGCCAAAAGCATTGCCTACTTTGAGGCGGAAATCAAACTCTTAAGATACTGTTTCTATGGGTTTTCTTTTACTATATCTCTTATTTTTCTCTACTTTTCTTTACTTTTAGCTTACATTTCCCTCTTATTTTTTTCTCTGAACCTGAAATAATGTTTGGTTAGTTAGTTTTCGGTTTTATTTCCCTTCCAGAACTTCATTTAAAAGCCATTTTCATTGCCAGCCAAATAAATTCGTAGGAAGAGGGTGACAAATCGAGTGGCGTTGTCGCCGAAGCTCGTTTACAATGTGTGTTCCCCTCTGCCCTCTGGCTGTCCCCTGCTCCCTGCTTGCCACCTCGTTAGTTGTCTTGAAAATTCCCATAAATTAAAGGCAAGGAAAAACTATTAAAGCATTTTGTCGTGCCCAGGTTTGCCATGTGTCTGTGTATGTGTTTGGGTCGCCTGAAAGTCTGTGTGTGTGTTAATGAAGAAAATTAGAGGGGTCATGGAGCCAGAGGGGGAGTTAGGGGGGGAGTATTCAGAAGCCCATTACAAGAGACCAAAAACACACACACTGAAAGATGAACTAGAGTTGGTTAGTTTGTGGAGTAAATTTATGCTTTATACTTTTAGTTTATAATTAAATAGGGAGTAATAAATGTTTTTTCTTAATATATATTATATTCTAAACTACTTTTTTTTGTTCTTTTTTAAGGTGTAAAATGAACTGTAAACATTATTTGCACTTTGCCAAGTAAAGTTTTCCTTTGATGGACTTAAGTGCTGAACAAAGCCTGAACAGAACTTAAAAAATAATATTTATGCCAACTTTCGACAGTTCGAAAAGTTGTATTTTTCCCTTCAGGTAGCTAAAAGCTAAAAGCAATGACTTTAGTTGATTGTCTCTCTCCTTCTCTCTCTCTCTCTCTCTCTCTCTGTGTGTTTGTGTGTCCCATCGGGGAGTCCCCCAAGCACACACGCACACGCACACGCAAATTAATTTCCAGGCAGCATTTTGATGGCCCTTTTTCCTCCAGAAATGGAAGTGGAAGTGGGATAAGGGATAGGGGACAGGGGGGAGGCCACTGTTAATAAGTTGCAGCGATTTGTTGCCTGTCTGTCTGTCTGTGTGCCCCACCTTCTGCCACAGCAGGCAAGTGTTAATTACTTCCAATTCGAATTTGTTTTTGGTTTAGTTTATAATTTTTCCCCTTCCTCATGTTTGTTTTCGGGTCTTGCTATTAATGTGGACTTTTAACGCAAAATACTTAAGGGGTGAAGGGGTGAAGGGGTGTGGGGGGGCAGGCGCCGCTCTGTGTTGAGAATACCATTTCTTTAGCTGTAACTGCATCTAGCATCTGTATCTGTATCTGTATCTAGCAACTGCATCTGTATCTGCATCTGCATCTGTATCTTTCTTTGCTGCCATTTGAGGCCGCCTTTTTGTACTTTTCTCTTCTTTTTTTTTCCTGAATTGCTTGCGGACCTCAGGCGGGTCACTAGTGGTGCCAAAAGGGTGCTTTCAGCAGCAGAAGGGACGCAGGGCGCAGGGCCTCAAGGGGAGGCGGGGCAATGCTAAGGTAAAAGGCAGTTAAAACTGCGGCACGTAGTCGTTAACGTTGAAAAGCGCGAAAGCGTAGCGTTGACTGCCAAATGAAAAGCCAGGCAAATAAAAGCCAGCCCAAAGAGCAGAGAGGGTCACGAGGCGGGGGGTGAACTGTGCTGCAATGGAAGCAGAGATTCGATTACACTGACCATGGGTGGTGGCCAAGGGGGGGGTGGAGTGGGGTGTGGCAGGGTAGGGTGCGGATGCTGAGAGTGGGGCAACCGCAGAATCATGCGGCCTTCGGTTGGTTTGAATTGCTTGCTCGCTTCTGCAAAAAGCAAAAGCATTTCAGATTCCATTTCTTCTAGCCTCTTTCCTCTCTCCTCTCCCCCCTCTGACTCTTGGTCTGTGCTGCTATATCTCCCTCTATACCTTCCCCTCTCCCCTCTCCCCCTGCTGCTGCTGCTGGTGTTGCCTCCAGTTCCAGGGACGGCGGCTTTGGAGGGGGCTCTCTGGTTAGTTGAGTGCGTCTCGTTGCACTTCATTGAGCCGTGCAAGTGTTAAAAGTGTAGCAAATTGCGTGGTTTTTATGTGAGTGAAAAGGGGGAGTAAAGGGGAAATAAGGAAGAGGGGGGAGGGGTGAGAATTTCCCCCTGTATGAGCATCCGATTGAGAATTGAGAGTCGCCGGGAAGACTCCCGAATAATAATGAGAAGCAAGTTCTAGCTTCCCTGCAGAAACATTCCCATTTTATTGGGCTTTCTGAGAAAATCACAAATAAATACTGGGAGAAAGCTCTTAAAAACAAAATATTTGAAATATCTGCCTGAAACATCCTAAAATAGAAAATATACAATAAAGTGACTTTAAACGAGGGAATATTTTTTATGTTACATTTCTATAACAAATAGCTTTGTACAAAGAAATGTATATGTATATTTAACTTCAGAAAAGTCATAAAACTCTATTTTAAATAAACTTGTGCTTAGTTTAGAGAAATCTGCCAACTTTTGCTAACTCAAAAGAAAGCCCAAACATTAACTTTAAAGTTCGGTTAACATTTACAACTTCACACCAACTTAAAGCCCAACATAAAATAATTAGGCAAGCTGAAACTTGGCTTTCAGGGCACACGGATAAAAATTAAAAGTAAAAAATAAAAATAAACAAAAAATAAAAATTTTCTTTCTAGATTTTGTGCATTCTTAAATTACAATTTTCGTATAAGACCAAAAATCTTAATACAAGACCAAAAATCTTAATATAAGACCAATAATCTTTTTATAAGACCAAAAATCTTATTATAAGACTAAAAATCTTAACAAAAGACTGAAAATTCTTGAAATAAATTTTTGTAGGTTCCATTTAAACACATAAAAAAAAACTTAAATAAAATATAAAAATCTTAAAAGAAGACTAAAATATGCTTGCGCCTTTTTTCGTAAACAAATCCCACGAAAAATGACTAAAAATTGAAAGTAAATTGCACTTTTTTAATCAGTGTAGAGTTGTGTCTTTGTATATTTCATATTCAATATTTCTAAAAATTAAAACTAGTCCTGTGCTTATAGATTCCATGTTTAATATTTACCTTTTGCCGCCTGTGTAAACTTTTGGTGTTTGTCTTTCGCTTGCAAAGGCCTTACATTTCGCATTTCGCATCAATAAACCATAATTAAACTTGAGCTCTTGATGAAATAAAACTCAATTTAAAGTCTCTTCGTGAATGATTTAAACCCGAATCTGTCTCTACTGTGACAGTCTCTACCCTTTGCTCTTTACAGAGGCCGATGGGATATTAATATTGAATTATTTGTCATTGCCCAGCGGCTGCTCAAACAATGGAAAATTAATTGACGAGTTCATTAACTTTCAAATGAATATGCTAACAAGCGAAACAACAGCAGCAGCAGCGCTCTGAAAAAATACGGAATACGGGGCAAAAAAAAATAAATAATCATAAAATAAAACTCCGGGCCAATTTAATTTTAAACTGTCGCTAATAACTTTCAGCCCAACAGTTGCCGTTGGCCGATAAACTAATGAAGGCTTAAATGATGTATTGTTGTGGCAGCGCCACGCCCCCCTGCCCCCTGCCCCCCTGCTAATGAGGTGGAAAAAGGCGGGTTTGGGGGCACGCAATAAAATGCAGGCTAATTAAAAAAAAAAAAGCTCATATGCACGCAAAAGTGCTCAACATTTTACATAAATTTTGTGTAAAATCAGCAAAGGCAGATGATAGCATCAAATATTCCCTGTAAAAAGAGGAGAAATAAGAGTTAAAAGTAGCATAAAATAAATGAAAACTATAAACAAAATGGGGAAAATTGAAAAGTAGAGTAAAAAGTAGCAAAAATTATATGAAAACTATAAATAAAGAAACTAAAGTATAAGTACTTAAATAAATGGGAAACTATTCAGTGAAAAAAAGATCTTATGCGCGCAAACATTTCAAAATTTTATATAAATTTTGGGTAATATCAGCCAAGGGAGATGATAGCATCAAAGAAACCCTGTCAAAAGAGGAGAAATCGGAGTTAAAAGTAGCTAAAATTTATATGAAAACTAGAAATAAAACGGTTAAATAAATCACTTTAAAAGAAACCCGTTTACCTGTTCTCAATATACCCCAATTTCCAGGGTACTTTTTCGTAATATTCGCAAAAACACTTTGAAAAAGCTTAACAAAATGATTTACTCTCCGCTTGGCTATAACCCCTCCCCCCTTCACCCCCTCCTTCTCACTACCCTGGGTTCATTACGCATTATTTATGGCCGCAAAAGGCAGCCGAACAAAAGGAGAACTAAGCCACCCACATGCGAGTTTGTTTAAACAATAAAATGCACTAATAAAATCTCACATATTTTTGACTTCATTAAAATGTTGCATGGCTCATTTGTTGCCGTTGTTATTGCCACTCACATAAAGTTATTATTAGCCAAAAAGAGAGAGAGAGACAGAGAGAGAGAGAGAGAGCATTTCATTAAAATAAAAACTTTTCCAAATGCTTTTAACTTTGCATGCGGCTGATGCGGCGTATACGCAATTTAAATCGTTAATTGTCAACATTTTCCAACATAAAACACACATACAGACACGGGAGAGAGAGGGGGGGAAATCGAAAAGCCACAATGCCAAAAACGTGACTAGGAATAAATTTGCGTAATTAAACATTTTTGTTCGGTAAATACATTTAAAAACAAAAGCAAACTGAGAGCTCTGCCTTAAAGCCCAAGACAATGCCAGAAATTTGTACACTTTTCGCACTAAAATACTTAAATATTCAAATACCCAAATACACGAATACCCCTACTATATATATATATGTATATATACTGCAATTCATTCCGGTTTCGATGCCAGAAAAGCCGCACAATTAACTGCAGCAACAACATAGACGACGGCT
The DNA here is from genome assembly GCA_008042585.1 of Drosophila punjabiensis. Taxonomy (NCBI): domain Eukaryota; kingdom Metazoa; phylum Arthropoda; class Insecta; order Diptera; family Drosophilidae; genus Drosophila; species Drosophila punjabiensis. The sequence goes on from VNJR01010664.1 coordinate 88,597, forward strand.
GCTGATTGGATTCGTTTTTCGGATGCCGTAGCAGGAGGATTGGGTCTAGGTTGGCGCTGGGGCCTGAAATTTATCCGCGATAATTAAATCGAATGCATTTTTAAGCTGAGCCCAAAATGAGTGCAATCAATTTTCGGTTGATTTCGCTGCAGTCAAGTGTGTGTGTGTGCGTGTGTGTGCCACATGGCGTATGAGTGATTTTTACGATTTAACCCATTCGCAGCAGCTTTTTCGCGGTTAATACGTACTCATTAATCACTCGAATGCCAAGGTGTCTTTTGATTGATATTCAGTTGAGTTTTTCATACGCGGAAAAGCGTCATTTTAATCGCTGCAATTTGCTGATGTAATTTAAATACCTGCAAAAATAAAAACAAGAACGCGGCATTACATAGTTGTTAACAAGCAGATTTAATATCGTTGTGGTTATAAATATGGGTTTTATTTCACTGAAGGTTACACTAGACTTGTATTAGAACTCATCTTTGTAAATCGTTCTAATGATATCAGTTTCTTGGGTTCTTTCCTTGAAGCTTATTGAGTTGTTCTAGCCAATATCTCGCCTTATTTAAATTCATATTGACCGGGATCTCGCTTACATTTCCACAGTTGGTAATTCCTACAGATTCTCCAGGGTGAGGCCTTGCCTTGATTACAGCTTGCTTTCGCTTTCATTTCGCTTTGGGTTTTTGGTTCTCGGTTTCGGTTTCGGTTTCGGTTTTGGTTTTGGTTTTGGTTTCCATTTTCCGCCTCATGCTCTCCCCCCCAAAGAACACCTCGCGATTCCGTAAACAAAAGCAAATGGAATCGCCGAAGGAAAGTCATCAACAGGAAGGGCCTCCCGCTTGGCCGGAAATGAATAAATTATTTTTTAAAATTAAATATTTGAAATGGCAAAGTTAACATAAAAAAATAAAGATGAGAGCGAATTATGCGAGCGGACAAACCGAAAAAAAAAGAAGAAAAGAAGCTGCCCAGCGGATGTGGCGACCGTTAAAACACTCGCAATGAACTGTCGGAAGCATTTCCAAGGAGGAGGAGGAGGAGAAGGAGGTGGAGGTGGAGTCCAACCGATATTAATTTTATGCAAAGTGCGGCGGGGCACTCAAGTGATTGTCCCCTCCGCGGATGGACTCAGCCCCGGCTCAGCCGACTGAACGTAATGTGCCTCAGCGAGGCAAGGCGCGGCAAGGCAAGGCGCGGCGCGGCAAGGCAGCCCGTAGGTCAAGCAGAAGTATCTGGCATCCCACCCCGGGGGGTGGTGGAATCTTGCTCCATGCTTCATGCCCCACGACGAGCTGCTGACAAGCTGTCTAGGCCTTGTTCCGAGGAGACATGCAGCCCAAAGGGCAATCGTGGCCGAAACAGCATCTGGAGAGCGAAGGCAAAGAGTGGAGCGAAGCGGAGACCAGCTCCCGAGTCGAGTGACAAGTACGTGCAAGTGATACTACAGCGTACGATGTACTTGACTCTGCCTCTGCCCCTGCAACTGCAACTGCCTCCCCATCATGTTGCAAATGCAACACAGTTGCTGCCTGCCTGCGTCATATTTATTACACTTTTAATGACAGCGACAACGGCTGAGCCGCAGACTCCCGACTCCGACTCCAGGGGCGCTGCCAGCTGCTACTAATCTGTGACATCTATTACTCCGATCCGCTCCTGGCAGTACACTGCAAGAAAAGAAATGGTTAGAAAATGGTGGGAAAAGTAGAGAAAAGCTAAGCTTAACTAGCTAGAATTTTTGCTTGAATTTCGAGGCTGCAATCACTTTTTCTGGCCATGCATAAGAGACATTGAAGCTGTATTTACCTTTGGCTGCGTTTTTGGCTGACTTTGGTTTGTGGGGGCCTGTAAGGGGGGTCACCAGAGGCTTAGGTTGAGGGGGGTTGTTAAAGGGGGGGGGGGGGG
>VNJR01010664.1:90532-133075 GCA_008042585.1 Drosophila punjabiensis
GGGGGGGGGGTTGTGGGGCAAAGGCCAAGGCAACGCCTGATGTCGGGGCACGCGCGTCTTCCTCCCCCTCATTTCCTGCTGAGGCTGCGACTGAAGTCGAGTGCCAGAACGGGACTCCTGCTTGCATATATAGATTCTTTTCTTTCCCCTGCTTTTGGGGCACAGTCTGCTCTTGCTCCTCCTCCTCCTCCTCCTGCTCTTGCTCCTGTTCCCCCTTCTCTCTCTCTCTCTCTGTTTTTCTCCCTGTGTATCGGCATGCGAAGATACCCACAATCGGAGAATAAGAAGAATGGCAACTGCCGCAGGAGGGGCGCATTTTTATGCGCTTTAATGAAAATCCTCTTATGCTCGTTGCCCGCTGACTGCAAAAGCAAAAGCAAAGGCAAAGCCAGAAAGCGAATAGAGATGCTGAGGTATATATGCGAATATATCTATATATACACATATAGTATGTATATATTTTCGGTATAGGTAATGCTGCGATTGTTATTGTAACGTGATTGTGAAAGCAAAGCGGCTTAAAAAATGGGTAAGGTAAGGTAAGGCGAGGTAAGACCAGGGGCCGGAAGTGAGCGGAAGGAGGCGTGACTTTAGAATGGGAACTGTGATTGTGATTTCCCATCAAAGGTCAGCACGTAATGGGGTGACTCCAAAGCCTTACCCTTACCCTTACCCTCTTATGACATTTATAGATTTTGTTTAGACTTTCTTAAGCTTGTTAACTTGGTTATACTTTAGGGCTTAGTTTATAGTAATGTTTAGTTACTAGTTTTTTTTTTGGTCTCTCAAAGTCACGGCTTACTGCTGGGCATCTCTGGCAAACAAATAGCCCGCAACGTCAGGCTGCTTTGTGCCAAGTTTTGTTTAAAGTTTACTTTGGTTTTTGCATGGGCCGGCGACAACGACAACGACAACGTCGACGATGACGATGGCAACGTCAAGCGTCAACCAGTACCAGACTCAGACTCAGACCCAGACCCAGTCCCGGTCCCAGTTACCGGGCTCCATTTGCATCCACAACCGCATCCGAGGGGCAGCAGCAGCAGCAGCAGCAGCAACAAACAAACTGAAGAGTTGTCGACGCTTGACGATGTCGTTGTTGTTGCCTCTGACTCTGACTCTGCCTCTTGCCACTGCTGATGCTGCAACGTCGCGACGGTGACGTTGTCTATTTACCTTTGAGTTGGTTAAACCCGATGCCGGTGCTGCTGCTGCTGCCTGGCTCCGCGTGTATATTTTACTAATTTAGATTAACCTGCAGCAGGGAAATTCTATCGCATTGCACACATGAGCACGTACATGGCAGGGTTCCAGCCAAGCCAAGTCGAGCCGAACCTGAACCTGGTCCCCCGTCCTGGCAATTTAAGATTATGAACCACACGCAGACAGCGCAAGAGAAAAAAAAAGAAGGGTCTAGGCCTTGGCATATGCTTCATTCTGGAGCTTTGGCGCATGGCCAAGCCTCTTGGCCGAGTGTGTTCCTCCCTCCTCCTCCAGCTTGTGCAGGTGCAACTTAATTTCGATACACTTTTCCCCAGAAGCGAGCATATTTGCTAGGCAAAACTATTTTGTATTTATATTCCAGCCTGGTTTAGTTAGGGTATTTACTAGTGCGTCTATTCTGCCAGTCTAATCCCATGGAACTTGAATTTTCTTTATTTTTTTCCCTCCATTTTCGCTACGGTCTGGGAGGTCTCTTGCTCCCGATTGCCTTTGCCAGCAAATTGTAATTGTGGGAATTAGCAGTCCGGACAGAGCCAGCTTGCTCCCCGTCCCGGCCACGCCTCCTTTGGCGGCACGCCCTCGTACCTGACGTCGCTGATGCCGAGGCGAGTGAGCAACTTCATTGCATATTGTAATTGAAAAGTTTAATCAAATTATAAGCTAACATTTCCCGTAATTGCAATTGAGTTGAGCATTTTGCCACAGCAACTCCCACCGCTACGTGCCGGGTGTAGCTTCCATATATCCTCATATATATCTATAGAAATATATATATATTGCTGGACATTTCAGCTGCGGAACGTGCCAAGTGCGGGTGGTCAATGAATATGCATGGTTTCGCCTTCTTTGTGGCTGATGCAGATTGATGGGGCTGCCACACGATATTAGCCCATTGATGGGGCAGTTACAGCCTTTGTAACTGTTGCATCTTTGATATGTTTTATAAGAATTAGCATATCTTGTTGGACTTGTCAGATTTTATAGCTCTTACAGGAAAGTTCTCAAATTAAGATGTACAAAACCTTGATTTTATATTCATCTATTTTTAATATTTTAAAATATTTATAAAAAAAGAATCTTCAAGTTTATTGATCCTTTGTGAGTTTCCTAAGGCTTAGTTTGTGTATTTCCTGAATGTTAAACTTATGGAAAACATGGAAAGTGCGATTGCAACCATGTCGTTTGATCTGTTCTGCCATCCCCTTTGTCACCTTGTTCCAGCCACGCCCCTCTGTCTGCAGTGAGTCCTGCCCAGACTCTACTTGAAGTCCTGTCACCGCCCTCCCTGTTCCTCAGTTCGTCAGTTCCTCAGTTCCTCAGTTCCTGGTTTGTGTTGTTATGAAACATTAAGCACTTTGCAGGCCGTGGCTAAAGTTTTGGTTGCTTGCCTCGCTTGCAAGGGTAGGGGAAGGGGGTAAGAAGAGGAGGGGGTAAGTAAGAGGTACAGCAAGGGGCAGGATAAGGGCTTGAGGCAAGGGGTAAAGGGGTAAGTGCGATGGTTACAAAACATTAACAGACATTAATTTAGCTTTGCATGTGTCGAGAGCATCGCTTGTGGGCTGCACTGAGACTGCTATCGCTGGCACACATCAGATCAGACTAGAGACAGGCCACACTGAAAGAAAAGAAGACGGGTTATATGATATATTAAATAATATTAATCAATATTTTAATTAAAAATAATTTAAAAATAATTAAAAACAAACAAATCAAAGGTTCGCCACGCTTAAAGCTCTTCAACAAGGGAGTTTTAAATACTTTGTGTTCGATTTTTTTGGTTTATATATGTTTCTCACAGTGTGCTTACATTCTGTCTGGTAACTGGGAGCCGGGGCATGCTGGCCGAGAGGAGCAACACGCACACGAAATGTTTGCCGACATCTAAGATTGCCAAAACGTAGCCGGCGGGTTACACAGCAGCAGCAGCAGCAGCTACAGCAGCAGCAGCAGCTACAGCAGCTACAGCAGCAGCAGCAGCAGCTTCAGCAGCAGCAGCAGCAGCTTCAGCAGCAGCAGCAGCTACAGCAGCAGCAGCAGTCGCCGCTTTTGAACAATGAACGGCGGCAATGAGGGGTCAGGGGTTAGGCAACTCCACTGGCAACTGGCAAACCTTGTTAATTGTTATCTATGTGGCCGCCTGTGTTGTCCTTCGATTTTGTTCCGACGCCCACAACGGCGACAACGACTCCCCACGGAACGTGGAGTTAGTCAGCGGCTCATAAACAAGGCTGAAACCTGGCAGAGGGGGATCGAGGGGGTACAGTGGGTAAAGTGGGTGGGAGTGGGTTGGAGTGCGAGTGGGTGTCATGGCACAGTGGGTGTGACAACACTTATGGCTTAAAGCAAGAACAGGTGGAGGAATTTATAGGCGCTCAAATAGGTGTTGTGCTTGTTGTCTTTATATCTCAGATATTCTGGTTTTAAGATAATTTCTTATTTTACTTCTTATTGATTGTTCTTTATAATAATTTATTAATTATTTTATTAGTCTAATGTGTAAAGTTTTATGCTTATCGATCTTTTGATCTGTTTAAAAAAGACTTTCTGTCAATTGTCACCATTGCGGCTTGGCGTCCATTATGGATGCCACCCAGGTTGTGCCTTCCTTCTCCTTTAACTTGCCTCTATCTATATATTTTTCTCCCCCTTTCTTCTCCCTGTTTTCTTCTCCCCCCTTTCCCTTTCCCTTTCCCTTTCCCTTTCCCTCTCCCCTTTTGCCACTCTTTTTCGCTGTATCTGTGCGGCAAATCACAGTCTGTGTGGCAAACGCTGCGTATACGTAATGCTTACGCTCAAGAAACAGCTGGGGGTAAGCTTATAGAACTGAAAGTTTTAGGCAAATTATCTGCAAGCTACCATAATACTAATATAATATAAAAATATATTAACTTGCATATTCAATTTATAAATATTTAACAATAAATAAAGCTATAAGAATAGGACAAAGAACTCGTTAAACTCATTGAAAATAAACAAAATGACTAACGCTTCTAGATATATATTATTTAAATATATGTTAAATATATCTTTAACATTTATATATAAATATTTAAACTCTGTTTTGTATTTAGCTATTTAATTTAATAGAAATAACTTGGGCCAGATCACTTATTTTTTAGCAGGACTTTTTTGCAGTCTCTATAGCCTCTTCCAGCTTGCCTCTAAATTCGCGATTGGGAATTTCTAGGGCACTCTTTTTTTCATGACTTATTCCATTGACCTCAAGTGTATGTCTGCGTATCATGACTATGCCGCTGAATGGTGATGGGAAAGGGATTGGGACTGGGGACTAGAGACTGGGGACTGGGGACTGCTGCCACCACTTGGAAGGGGAATAGCGATGGCTATAAAGATGGGGATGCCCTGGCCTATGAAACTGGCTCGCTGCCAGAGTTGTGGCCATCGTCATTTGCCGTCTGCTCGGTGTGCGCCTTTTGAGTTAATTGCGTTTTGCTCAATTTAATATTGAATTTAATTAGGGGCGCATTTTTGCTAGGTAAGGCACGCACTCCCCGTATCCCGTATTCCGTATCCCGTATCCCGTATCCAGGGGCAGAGGCATCCAGAGGCCACCCAGGACACATTAAAAGCTCTTAGGGCAAATGAGCAAATTAAATTTGATATGCGAGGACGACGACAACGACGATGGAGACGATGGAGACGATGGAGACGACGATGACTACGATGGGACACTGGCCCCGTTTTGTGGGTGCGAGTATCTGCGAATATCTACGGGCATAATCCCATAAAATTAATGCGTTTAATTGAAAGTGTTAAGCATTCTGGCCGCTGGCAATGGCAAGAGCATCAACGCGGCATTTGTTTAATTGCGGCTTCCGTGAACTCCGCTGGAAAAGTGCCCCGGGAAAAGTGAAAAGTGTTGCCAACAATTGGCAAACTAATTGACAAATTGAAGCAGTCAGAGGAGGGTAGAGGGTAGAGGTGTAGAGGGGCCATTGGGTGGGTCATTGGGGCGGGGCAATCAATCGCTCATTAAAATGCTGTAGCTGAGCACGAGGACATGGTGATGGGGATGGGACATAGTCGGGGGTTCTCGGGCGCATTTGCAACTCGTTCGCTTCGCCATGTTGCATGCCACAAAATCATCAACACGTTAATTGAATTGTTGACTGACGCACACACACACACACATACACACACACTTGCACACACACACTGGTAACCGGGGTGAAATTGCCGGACACGCTCCGTGCGAATGCGGTTCACCGCTCTTGGGTGAGCAGGCGGCGGCGGCGGCAACGGCGGCGCCACCGGAGACAAAAGCGGAGGCGGTGGGGCGCCCCTCTTAGTTGATGGGAATGCGTTTGCTTTCACGGTTCGCTTCGCTCCTGGCATGCAATGGCCAGCAGCAACATCCAAACACTCACAGAAAATAGTGCAAAGTTTTACCAAAGAAATTAGAGAGATTTATTAGAAAATATCTTAGAACACAAGTCTTTAGAATTCTCCTTTAAATAGAGATATTTTTGAAATTTTGAAGGGAAAAGAAAGAAGGTTCCTGGCACGCAAGAGGCACACTTAGAGCTCTTTTTTTTTACTATAATTCCCAAAAGGTTTAAGCAGAAAGGAATTGAAAGAAATATTAAATAAAATTCCCCTAAAAACATATAAATAAATATTATAAATATTATATTAAAATACCGGAATACTTATGTGCATATATAATATATGAAAAGCGGAATAAAATAAATTCAAATTCATTCATTCAAATTCCCTTTAAAACATATAATTCTCCCATAAAGTATATATAGTTTTAAATATATAATTAAAATATAATTAAAAATAACTACAGAAACTGATTAAATTTTCTGCCAGTGCATTAAGAGACTGGGAACTCGAGGCGAGTCACGTCAGCGCCATTTTCAAAAGCCTCCCCGACTATAAAATGGCTGCAAGTGGCAGCCACGCTTTGTCTATGTCTATGTCTATGTCTAGTCCTGCGTGCCTGTATCTATGTGCCTGTGTGTGTGTGTGTGTGTATGGTGTGTGTGCGAGTGCGAGTGTGCCTGGTAATTAATGAAATTGCAACGCATTTGAATTTTAATTAAAACAAAGCGCGCAAATTACGACAGATGCGAAATGAGAGAAGTTGCGAAAATAATGGCAACTAAAGCACAATGTTGTGTCACCTGGCAATAGAAATGGAAAATGGGCAACATTTCGAAACTAACTACCATGTCCATATATCGTATATAGTATATATATTTATTTATTTAAATATTTAATCGATTTCATCGAGGGACCACAGCTTAAAGCCCAAGATCCAGTGATTTTTCAATCGCTGCTCGATATACTTGCGGCGGCTGCCACCTTCCTCCCAGCGGGACAATTCCCAATTCCTTGGCCTCGGCCTTTTTAGCAGCTAAATTGCCAGCTTCCGTTAACTTGCCCGCTGGGCCAAGTCAGGATAGCAAAAAAAAAACAAGGCGAAAACGAGAAAAGTACAAACTAACTTCTGCCTGTGACTACCTGAGGGGTGGAGAGCAGAGCCGGAGCAGAGACAAAAGCCCAGCCAGTTCGAGTGGCCTGCCTATAACAAGTGTGTGTGCACTGCAAGAAAATATTTGGTTAAGCAAAAATATTCCAGAAAAAAAGAGGAAGTAGAAGAGAGAAAGCTTTAGGCTTGTAAAGTTCTCCATCTTTATTTATTCTCAACTTTTACACGTCTCTCTTTTATGTCTCTGTAGATAGTGATTGCACCTTCACGTTCATTCATGCTCAATGACAATATATATCGGTGCACTCGATAGATCGATATTTATCGATAGATGCAATACAATTCAAAACGATACAATATTAACACTATTCACAGGTTTTTAAAGGGAAAGGTTTAACGAGATTTTATAGTGTTGTGAGTTAGGATTTGTGGCTCAAAAGTAATAGGTTAAAGTCTTCATTTAAGCTGGTTTAAAAATTGTTTTAATTTATATTTTAATTAGCAGACTTAATAGTTTAATTTAAGGATTTTATTATTATTATTTTAAGGAGGTTCTTGGGTTTTTTCCACTTTTTCCTACTTATTTTCACTTATTTCTTCAATATTTTCTTGTTTATTATATTAGTTAAATAAGAGAGTTAGCTCCCTTTAAAGTCTGTTCTCAGTTATTTTTGGCACTTTAAGATATTTTAAAATATTTCTACTACTTCCTAATTATTTATAAATCTTAATACTTATTTCTTAAATATTTTTTTTTGCCCCTTTATATATTATTTAAACTTATATATTAATTAGTAGACTTGCTAGCTTACAGATTTTTATATATTTTATAAAGGAGAAAAAGGTTCAATTTGTGATCTCTGCTCTGTAATTTTTCGCACTTAAAAATATTCTCAAATTATTTTTAAATATTTCTACTACTTTCTAATTATTCCTTATTATTTCTACTTTTTCCTACTTATTTCCTTATGCCCCCTTTTCGTGCAGTGTTCCTGTGTGTAGGGTGTGCGTGTGTGCCTGTGTTTCCATCTATCGAATGGCCCACAATGTCCAATAGCCCCATGGGACTCGCCCGGGAGTCGGAAGCTGGCAGTTGGCTCTGGTTCTGGCTCTGGTTCTGGCTCTGGTTCTGGCTCTGGTTCTGGCTCTGGGACTGGACCAAACTGGCCGCCGCCGGGCAATTGCTTTTGTTTCGTTAGAACAAAAAAATATATATACATATCCCGCACACCCCTCTCCCGAGTGGGGGAGTCCGTGTAATTGCGTTTGTGATATTAGCCTGAAGTACACTTGCTGATTCTTTTTTTTTTTTTTTTTTGTTTCGCATTTCATCTCCGGCGCTCGTCGGTCCATTGAAGTTCCTGCCGCTGTTGCAGTTTTCAAGCACATGGCCCCGACCATGTTTAATTTGAATTGTTTTCATTTACAGTTGCCATTTATTCATTGGTCGAGAGGGGGAGTAGGGGGGAGTAGGGGGGAGTAGGGATGAGCAGGGATGGGCAGGGAGCACGGAGCGAGAAGCACTTGATTGGCGAAAAAGGCAGAAGGTTCGTCCGTTCGAGCTGCCTTTTAATATGGCTTTTGTTGTTCTCGCTCTCGCCGCCTTTGTTTTTCCAAGGGGGGCGTGGTAGGGGGAACATTTCATATAAATTGATTTTCATATGTGTGTGTATATAGCCATATAAAAAAAAAAGAAATCCAGCATCCATCGATTTGCGATGCCAGCAAATGGCCATTTTGTCACTTGAGTCTCGGGAAGTTGCAGTTGGAGTTGGAGTTGAAGTTGGAGCTGGAGAGGCTCTTAAAATGACAGTAAAATGGGATATTTTTTGGAGTATAAATATAGTAGATATAAATATCATTCTAGAGACTTGATCTTAACTATCTAGAAAGGTATTTTCTGTTCTTTAGACTCAAATATAGAGCAAATCGTAAACAGAATCTCATCACAACTCATCACCTTTCTTTGTTTGTTTTCTTTGAATTTTGACCCACTTCTCTCCCGTTTTGGGGTCGTGAGTGATGGACACTGTCAGTGTCAAAGCTTCAAATTGTCTTGCGTGAGTCACGAATCACGGGGCGGCTGCTGAATTTCGCATTGCGCATACGACATGTTGACCCAGTTGGAAAGAGACCCAAGAAGGAGAATGAGCAGGAGCAGGAGGATGAGGATGAGAGTCCCAGCTACCCAGAAAGCATATAAATTATAATTTCTCTTTGTTGATGTTGTCATTTGTTGTTAAGCGCATTTTCGGCTAATTAAAAAAGAGCGACAGGCGAATAAAGCAGCAGCAGCAGCAGCAGCAGCAGCAACAGCAGCAACAGCAGCAACAGCAGCCGCAGCAGCAGCCGCAGCAGCAGCCGCAGCAGCAACAAGAATGCAAATGAAATGAAGAAAAATGCGAGGGACAAAAAACCTCGGTGATAAAACAAATGTGCGGGACACGTAAACAAGAAACAAGCGAAGCTAAATTGAAACAAAAAAGCGGTTCAAAATAAAAAAAAAGAATCTCATATAAAAGCGAGGAGAACACAAAGCGTCGGCCGAATTTCACCCTGACAAATTATGATTTATGCGGCAAGTCAGCTGTGCTTCTTGCTGCCTCTTTAGCTTTCTGTTGTTGCTGTTGTGGCTTGAGGCATGCATCTCAGATATAAGAAGTAATCACAGAGCATATGCTTAGCTACTTCATCCCGCTGAGTTGCAGCAATTAATAGTGGAGTCCGAAAGCATGTTAGTCCATCGATGAATCACTGTCCACATAATACAATGAAGAGCTGGGCTGCTCTTCCTCTCTTCCCTTGACGCTTCAATTACATACAGACAATGGCTCAAAGAGCAGGCCCAGCGGCGATCGTTAGAGTCCAGTCCCAGTTCGAGTCCGAGTCCCGAGTCCCACTCCCAAGTCGAATCCCAAATTCAAATCCCAAGTTGTCCAGCTCTCGAGTGTGTGTGTGTGTGTGACCCCAACCCAATGGTTAAACCTCTTCCCCTTCCCGTTCTTGGACCAACTGCTCTTTCAACTTGTGCCTTCTGTTTCTGCTGCCTGTGTTGAGAGTTGACAACTGTGCACTTTCATGGCCTATGGCTAGAGCCATGAAATATCTTCTCCTGTCTCTGCCTGCCTCCTGCAGGTTGTCATGCGAAATCAGCCAGCAGTTGGCCAGCCAGCCAGCAGTAGTCCAGGGGATTGGTTTTACCATTGGAAGGAGGCAAAACGAGCAGACGATTTGGCCAAACATTGCTCAGTTGCTTGCAGGCACAAGGCACTTACATTTACTCCACAGGACAGGACAGGACAGGACAGGACAGGACAGTGGGCGAAACAGAAGCAAACTCGTTAGCAGAGAGCCACCGATAGCGATACCTGTGAGACGAAAATAAATTGCGCCATTAGAAGCAGAACGATCATTAGTTTTCTTGCGAATTTTCAAGATTTTTTCTTATAATAAGAATATAATATAATAATATAAATCAAGCTACAAGTTGAGAGGGTTAAAAATAAAGGTTAAAAGTGACAGAAGAGCTATGGATTTGGCCCAGTCCAATGGCTGTCTAGTTTCCTTTCAGCCGTTTAACTCGAAATTCAAACACACACTTTTCGGTCTAGCGCTGATTGTGAAATCTTGTTTGTTTGTTGCCATCACCCGTCGTCGTCCTCCGTCCTCCGTCCTCCTTCTTCCTTCTCTTAACCATTTCCATTCTGATTCCCATTCCCATTCCCCTTACCCAATCCACCCACTCAATCATCGAACATTGGCCATTGTCCGGGCCTCTGGACTGAGAGCCTGGCTATCTCTGGAGTGTCTGTCTAGGGTCCTTGGCCACTCACTCACTCACTCGCTCACTCTCCTGGCTAGGAGCAGGTCTACTACTCGGATTCTGGCAAATTGAGTCATGAGCCACAAAATTGGAATTCAATCAAGAACGCTCGACCCCGAGATCCATTTGTGCAGCATTCCTGGGCGATCCCAGGCAGCGATCAGGGGATCATCCATCGCGTGTTGTTGCCCCAAAAAACCGAAAAAAAAAGAAGATAAATCCAAGAGGGAAAGCGTCATCGTTGCCGTCGCGTCAAAACTAATTAAATAACTCGTTCGTTGTGGTGGAAAGGGCCATGGAAGCCGCTCTCCCTGGCCATGTTCAGCTGTCGAAAGCAATTAATTTTCAATTATCTCTTGGAAATTACACAAAAAGCCAGAGTTGGACTCCGACTTCGACTCCGACTCCGATTCCGACTCCGACTCCGATTCCGGTTGCCGTTGAAGTTGAAGTTGGTCTGCCGGGTTTGGGTGTCAAAGCAAACAGAACGGAGGAGAGAAATAAAAGTCGGCCAACCAAATTGGCCAATTAAAGGGCCCAAAGTGTTTGATCAAATCAAGCTGGCTCCAAGGCAGTTGACCACATCAAAGCTTAGGGCTTAATTATAATAATTCTCTATGTTTTCATGGGAACGGGGAGGATTGTTTCAACTACCTGAGGGTCTCACATATTAAAAGGTAACTTGACTTGTTTTTATACCCAAAAAAATGTATGCTCGATTTGAGGCAGTCTCGGCATCTCCTGAATGGCAGATCAAAGGCCCAGCCATAACGCTAAATGGATAATTTACGATGAAGCCAAGGCATTAGCCACGCTGCTCCTGCCCTTGCTCCTCCTCGATGTCTCCGAAACAATGCAATTCAATTAAACTCGAAAAAGGGGAATGGAAATGGGAATGGAAATGGAAATGGCCATGATGGCAAAATGCAAATGCAATTTCAATTGCGGCGGCCAAGAAGACGGCTCTCGGCGCCTCATTTGACCGCAGCTTTCGGTCTGGGCTTTGACTGTGATGAGAGTCTGTGACTTGGCTCCAAAGGTGGCCAGGCAACAGGCTGTCTGGCGGCCACACCTTCATCTCCACATCCCTGCTTCCCTGCTTCCCTGCTCCCTCTGCTATGTCTTGCTCCTGCCGCCGTTTTGTCTGCATCTTCATCTGAATCTGATTCTGAATCTGAATCTGCATCTGCTGCGGCGTCATTTAAAAATAGTTTTGCGTGCGGCTTGGTGGAATGAAGTGGAGGATGCAGAGGATGCAGAGGAATCAGAGGCATCAGAGGCATCGCTGGGCATCCGACAGCAACGGCGGCCAGACTAACCCAGTGTGCAAATAAGCACTTGCGAGGGCTTTGACTCCTAAAAGGGAATTAAGCAGCAGTTTATATATTGATTTCCGAATGATTTTCTTGCTTCTGTATAACTTATATATAATGTATGGGTTTATGGGTCTCTAGTCAAAGTGTTAACTGATTTGTTCATTAGGCAAAAAAAGAGACACAAAGACCGGTTAATCATTCAAAGTCGAAAGCTGTTGAAGGGTTTGGAGTTTGGGGTTTGGGGTCTTGGCTCTTAGGTCGTAAATCCAGCGCCAGCTGGGCTATCATAAAACCACTGGCCATCAATTCGAGGCTTTCATAAATTGATTCCGACGTTTCTCTCTCTATCTCTCAGTTGATATTTTTATTATTTTATCTGCAGTCTGCCTGGCCTCGTCGAGAGCATTTATCTTGCGACCTCAACCAGTTCCAGCTGAAAAAGCTGGCTGGACAGGGTGACCCTTCTGTCCATTGTCACATTGGCAAAGCGATTAACTTATTTGAGCAGAAGGAGGAGACTCCTCAGACGGCTGGCTCCCTGCCCCTTGGTTCCTTGGGGAATTGCCACGACTTGCTCGAGTCGATATTTTGCTGCTTCTGCTGCCGCTGTGCTGCTGCTGTTTGCATTGCGTCTTTTGCGTAAAGTGTAAATATTATTCCAAGATACTTAACCATGTTGTCGTTGGCCATGCTGCCAGCATTCTGGGAGCCAGAGCCCAGAGCCCAGAGCCGGGCGATTAGCTCATTCCGTAGGAGCGCGTCCTTGTCCCTGTTATGTTGCTGTTTGAGTTGTCAGCCCCGTGAATGACTCACTGATGGATTGACTGACTTGCTGCCTTGCTGCCTTGCTTACTTGTGTGTGTGTTTGCCTGTTGACATTTTCGGGGGGGTTGGGGGTTGCAAACAGCGGTAGCGGAGCGCTCCACTTGTGGCATTGACAGGCGGGCGGAAATAAAAGTCAGCCGAGTGGCGCCGCGGAGTCTGGCCAATTAATGAGCCCGCTAATGGCATTGCCCGCTGACGGATGCAATGCAGCCGATGCAGCTCATTTGCAGGCATCTTTCGTCGTATACACAGTACCCTCTGTGCCACAAACAGACAGTGGAGGTGACAAAAATAGTTCAACTTGTCTATATAAATTTGTATATAGTTTATATATGTATAAAGTTAATACTTGTAAACTAGTATAACTCACACTTATCTGCTGTTTAGTTACCTATGAACTTTGGCACCTATTTTTGCGACTCCTGCTGTACTATGCATCCGCCAGCCCTTTATCGCGACTATTTAGGCAACATCATCAGTCGCCAGAGGGGGGCAGGCGAAGGGGGCAGGGGTTTGTTGTATGCACAGAAAACCCGACAACAAACGCGCTCCACAGACGGAAACTCATTAGCGAAACTGTGTCTTGGCTGAAGTTCCCCTGCTCTGCCCCAGGACCCCTTCCTGTCACCTGGCAGCATCGTTATGTTGCCTGCGGAAATTCCTTCTCGCACAACAGCAGCGGGTCCTGCAACATCATGTCCTGCCACACATATACATGACTTCAAACTCTCTCTCTCTCTCTCTCTGCTCTCCCCCGTGATCGTTGCTGGGAATTCTTTCTCCCCAGAAAAAGATTTGTGGTCGGGTTTCCTTGGTATTTTTAGGAATTTCGTAGGCTTCTAAGCCCATACAAGAATTTAAATTTAATTTTAGCCAGCTGTGAATGGCTTTTAGCGGAAACCATTGGCACACTTTGTCGGGGGCCCTCGATGGCTGCCTCTGCCTCTGTGCCTCTGTGCCTCTCTGCCTCCTCTCTGCCTCCTCTCCGGCGGAGAAAGGCTATTTTCAGCCATTGATGAAACTCTGAATTAAGTCTTAAGTACGTGAAAATTTATATGTGGACAGCCGTTTTTGGTTTGCTCACATTTTTTTGAAGGCAAATCAAAGTCAAATGTTAGTGGTCTTGCTACGAAATGTGTCATTTGAAATTGAATAAATGTGATTTCTTTTCAAATCAAATCACTTTGAATCAAATATAAAATAATATAATAGATCTTGAATCAAATTTCTATAAATCAAATATAAAATAATATAATAGATCTTAAATCAAATTTCTATAAATCAAATATAAAATAATATAATAGATCTTGGTTTCTGAGAACTCAAATTAATGAATTTTTACTTTGAAAAATATATATTTCTTTGAAGACTCTGGCTTGTCTTGTCAAAATATCTATTTAAGATTTAAACCTGGCGTGTCTTTTGGCCCCATCTCGCATCCCCTGACAAGAGGCCATATATCATATACCACAGAAGGGGCCTGGCCTCCCAAGGGACCCATTCCGATCCCGAACCGATCCCAAGGTGGTCCTGCACAGTAGTGCCTTCTGCAGCGAATCGAAGGTTAGGGTATTCCCCTCTGACGCTGCTTATAGTTCATTTTCACGGCTGTCGTCTGTGCTTGAAGCTTGTCCCGTTTCTCCTCCAGCTTCTCAGGCTCCTCACTTGCTGCCTCCTCCAGGTACCTCTGCTCCTCCTGCTCCTTTCCCACTCACTCACACAAACATTGTTCGCTCCTTCTGTCGTCGCTGTTGTTGTTGTTGTTATTTTTTTGCCTGTTTGTTTGTTCGCGCCCCCATATGTGTGTGTGATTGTGTGTGTGTGTGTGTACACAAATTTTTATGACGACAGGTTGGTTGGTTCGTCGGTCGGTTGGCCAGGTGGAGCCTGGAGCCTGGAGTCTGGAGCCGGAGCGGTGCAGGAGGAGCAGGTGACTGGCAGGCAGCCCTGGAAAGCGATTTCACGCCTGACGTTGCACATGGCTCGGTGTGGCGCCACCTAGTGGGCAGCAAGGCTGGTGAAGGTTGCACTGAGAGAAATTAAGAGTGTTTATTTAATGTTATAATTGTAATATTTATAATATTTATATTTATGATATTTATAATATTTATAATATTTATAATATTTATAATATTTATAATATTTATAATATTTATAATATTTATAATATTTATAATATTTATAATATTTATAATATTTATTATTTTTATAATATTTATAATATTTATAATATTTATAATATTTATAATATTTATAATATTTATAATATTTATAATATTTATAATATTTATTTATAATATTTATAATATTTATAATTTATATTCAAATTTTAGTATAAACCATTGTGAGAATCTCTTTTATTTAGCATTTTTTGGTAAAAACTGTAACTATTTGGTGATATAATTAATACAAAATTCAATTTCTGATAAAGTTCTGCTCAGTGTAGGCTTGATTTATTCAAAAGTATCTTAATTTTGCTAAAGATTCTTCTAAGAAACATTTTATTTTTATCATTAGGGCGTTCTTAGGCTTTAATTTTTTGTTTTTTGTTTATATGATGTTACCATTTTCGACTCTCTAAATATAAAAAACAAATTGATTAAGGTTTAAAAATGATTTTGAAATAACTACCTAGCTGAGGGCTTTCTTGTATTTATTTACTTAAATATTATTCTAGTGTGACCTTATATTTATTGCTCTGGTCGAAATGTGTATAAATTCTCTCTGTGTATGATGATGTGATGTTGTCGCGAGTGAATGAATGGCTGGAAAACGAGCAGCCCAAAAGGGGCGGTAAAAGGCGGCTCCTGCCCGGTAGCCCGAATCCAAAGCTGGATCGGAGGCTATAGTTGGAGCTAGAGAAGGAGCTAGAGCAGGAGCTGGAGCTGTAGTCGAGTGAGATGAGTGGTTGACATGTAGCCGCCATTAGCGGTAAGATGACAAGCGTTGAAAGCGCGCCCGGGGAATTAAAACGCAGCAAAAAAAGAAGGGAATAAAAAAGATAGGAAAAAGTAAAAAACAAGGTGGGAAAAAAACTACAAAAAAAAAGGATGAGAAAAAAGGGTAGGATGGGAGGGGGATGGGAGAACAAGAGAATCGGATGCGATAGTTCTTTTTGCACGCCTTTCTCTGCTACTGCTCTCTCCCTCCTCCCTCCGAATCCTTTTCCTCTTTATGACAGCTATGAAGGAGCCGAGCCGGAAACCGCAGTGGGACATGGAAAAAAAAGGTGCAAAAATCATCAGCATGCTGTCAGTGGCAGCCTCCCCCTCTCCCCAACCCCTCTCGCTCCCTTGAAAGCCGCCTGTCACATTAAAGTATCATTTGCAGTCACTCAACTAGAGTCATCCTCCTCCTCAACCCCCTCTGGCTGCTGCTGCCATTTCACAGCCTGCAATCCGCGACGATTAAAGTCAATGGGATTCAGGGGCACACAGCCACCTTCCAGCTTCTGCCACTGCCACAGTCTCTGCCACTGCCACTGCCACTGTATTGATTCCGCAAATCGCAGACATAATTTATGGTCTCGCGATTTGTGCGGCGTTTTCCGTGCGATTTGTGCGGTTTACGTTTTGGTTTTGTATTTTATTTTTTTACAACCATTTTTTCCATTTTCCATTTTTTGTAACGCCCCCAAAGCTCAGTATCAGGCTCAGTGAGGAGGCGTGGCCAGTGACCAGTGGAAGTTGAGCTGTAATGAATACATTAACATAAATAATTACCCAGGGAAAAGTGAGCAAAGTGCGGAAAACGAGGCTAAGAAGGCGTGGCCAAGTGGGTGGATTTGTAACTGGCATATAATTGTATCTGGCAAATTTGTATCTCAATCTATGAGTGGAAACAAAGCCAAGTTATAGGAGATATATTAAACCATAAATTCGTAACCAATTAAGCTTTAAACTGTCAGGTATTTGTATTCTAATAATAATAGATTCACAAATCCCGCTTTATGACCGCTTAAAATGCTCAAGTGTGTCTCAATTTCGAGCGCAATAAATTCATAAAAGCCGGTTTTCAAAAATATATATAAAACTAATATGCATTACTAATTTTAAAACGCTTCCACAAGCCATTCCAATGTCACCTTAAGCATGGCTTTATATTCAAATTTGAAACATTACAAACTTCGATGGGAATTTAATTTATGCCAAAAGTTGAGGAACCTGAGAGTCTGGGAATGATTGGTAGCCATTAAAGACAGTGCCATAAAACTGGAAGCTTCTCAACTCAAGTCTCAGCTTCAGCTTCAGTCTTTTAATTTTAAGTAGCCTCTGGGAATAGGTAATCCAATGGCAAGACAGCTAATTCCGATCACGACTGCCTCCTCGGTGATCGTGTGTGTAGCCCGAGTGTGCTTCTCTCTGGCTGAAATTATGTGGCAACAGGCAACAGGATGCGCTGACATTTATCACCTTCCCGCATTTAAGCCAAGTTTTTCGTGGCAGAGGGAGGGGGAGACGGAGACGGAGAGGGAGTTCACTCTTGATTACAGGGAACGGCGGAGCCCAGGCCCGGCATTAGCATAAATTTCAGCTAGCTGGCACAACATCCGAGTATTGCGAGTATGAATATATAATGCGACGATGGTTGTGTGTTATTTATGGCAGCGAGTGTGTGTGTGCGAGTGTGTGTGTTTTGGGAACTAGGAGCAACTTTTCGGCGGGTTGAATGCTGTGGGGGTGGAGGGGAGTTAGGCCGGAACCATGCAGGATAATCGCTGCTTAATGCAGTCGCGCACATAACGCGACCCATCCGTCCTTGCCGGCTGCCATTTGTCTTACCATATTCCGGCATTGATAACGTAAGAGAGATGAGGTAATGCACTGAAAAAAAAACCTTGTATTTAAATGGGAATTTAAATTAATTTAATTTAATTTTTAATGATGCTTATCTAAGCTTCTCCTTGAGTAACTTTTACCAGTAATGCCTGAAGTTTAACTAGATCCTTGTTTCATATTTTTCTTGTTTTCTCAACTCAAAATACACTGAATTTCAGGCTATTTAATCTTGTGATTCCCTTATTTTTCCAAGTGTAAGCATACCTCTACCCAAAAATGTGTGTGTGGGCTCATTGAAGAGCATTCAAATTTAATTTGCATGCAGGCTGAACTTTTGTTTACCTTGCGGTAGCGAATTCAAATTTGAATCCGCTTTGAGTTCCGCTTTCGCTTCAGCTTCCACTTCCGCTTCCGCGACCAGCAGTACCCCCCTGTACCCCCCTCCCTTCAAAGGGATCCAATCCGTATCAAGTCTAACTAGGCCGCGTCTAGAGACTCGCAGCCGAAATCGCTTAAGTTTTGACCAGGTTTCTACCCCTCCCAAAAAAGTGCGCCCCACGGAAAACTGTTTGAAGTTTCCTCCACCTTCTGTCTCTGGGGGTTGGCTCAAAGACCCAGCCTTAAACGATGCCAAATTATTTTTATTTATTCGTGCGTTCAAAGGGAGAGTAACTGAGAGAGAGAGATTAGCGCCCCCGCTGAATATGCAAAGCCCTATACGAACACGTGTCGAAGGAACTGAAGGAGATTCCGGGGAATCCCACCCGCAGCAATTGGTGCCTCTTTATGGCTCTGGCTAGGGTTAAGAGTTGGCCGAGATATGTGTTGGCAAAATCAATCGATTACCGCCATTAAGTCTAGATGGTGGAGAGCCAACGTTTGCCATGGAATTTATGACTGCTTTTTATACACTAACAAAAATGGGGTATAGCTAAAACGAGAGTTAAAACCTGTATTAGATATTAGGTAATACATAATACTTTATGTATGTAAGCTATTAATTAAGATTTTAGTTTATACAAATTTTTCAAAGACTTTTAAATGTAATATACAATTTTTTTGGGGTATTCTTTGTAGGCTTCTTGCCACTCCTTTGCCTGCCTTGCGTTATGCGGCCATTTAGGCAATCTTTTATTGATGTTGCAGGATTGGCAGGATACTGCTGCTGCCTTGCTCCTGCTTTGCTCCAGTTGCTGCTGGCCTGTTGGCGAGCTCTTTGGCAGCTCATAAAAGCCGGCAATTGCTTGAGCCGCCCATTAACCCCGATGTGTTGCCGCGTTACCGCGTTACCGCTTTACCTGGGCCGCATGAATAAATCACGGGGTGATTCACAGCCACCGTTCTCGATATTGGGAATACTACCCAATGCCTCCTCTACCCCTACTCCTGCTCCTGCTCCTGCTCCTGCTCCTCCTTCCTGCTCCTGCTCCCAACAGCCAGATGATAAATGCTTCGACTTGTTGTTGTTACACGCCCGGCTGCCTTTCTTCGATTTGCTTAACAAATTTGCGAGATTCTTGGCACATTTGCATATTGCGTAAGGGGAATCCAGACTCTGACTCTGACTCTGACTCTGGCTTCCCCCTACTCCCCACACTCCCCTTCCCCTTTGAGAATGCCGAGTGTCAAGTGTAGAGCATGCCTGGCATTCCGCGTCCTCTATTTATTTTTGTGTATTTGCCGCCGCTTCAGGACTCGAGGCAGAGAGTTCGAGGGTCTACCAATAAGTTGCACAGTAATGACGACATTTCCTTCCGACATGGCTTCGTTTTTTTTTCTTGTTTTTTTTATACTTTTTACTTATTTTTTTATAATTTTTTGTTGTTGTTGTTGCGCTGTCGTTTGCGCTTTTTATTGCCGTCGTCAGTGTTGCCATCGGAGCTACCGGGATCCCGTTTAAAAGGATTTCTGTATTGAGTTTATTTAGCTGCTTCACACGGCTCCAGAGGGGACAGCAGGAGCAGGAGCAGAAGGAGCATCGCTCAATCGAAGTCGCTCAATAAAAAATGTGCTGAAATTCCTTGATATTTGCGCCAACATTGACGCCTTGCCTTGCCTTGGTCTGTGTCACCATGTTCGTCGTAAAACGCTTGGAATTTCAAGCGATTTCATCGCCTCACTCGGGGGAATTGACCTGCATTTTGTGCTTTGTGTGTCTGTTTTTTTTTTTTTTTATTTATTTCATTTCCATTTGAACATTTTCCCATTTTTTCCTGTTCTCTCAGCTATATCCTGTGAGTGTGGAATGTCAGTTGCTGGCTGGCCAGCAAAGGTATTTGCTGAATAATTTGCATTAAACAAACGCCAAAACAAGTGACAGGTCAGCGGGGAGTCAGTCCTACTCCTTAGAGTTCCTGCCTAAGAGTTCAATCCCAAAGTGGATGGATAATTGCTGATTGTGCGTATCTGGAGAGTCCTTGCTTGAGTGGCGGGTCCTTCTTGGTAAGCCGCACAGAAGCGGTGATTATGGTTAAAACGATTACCAGACTTTAAATTCAACTTTGATTGAATTAAGCTGATATTTTGGGAGTGAATTCTGAGAGACTATATTGCCCGAGATAATAAAAAGCAAGGCTCCTCATCTTAAGATGTCTTCTCTCCAAGGAATAAAATGAGGGGTAAACAAGCCTATTAGGTCCACTTGGCCACCTTTGCTGGCAGCCCAACACCTCGTAAATTTTGCAAATAACACAACAAAAAATATATAAAACAAAAGAGAAAAACAAATTATTTTTTTTGCTGCCTCGGCGTAAAAAAGTTTCCCTATCATTTGGGAGGAAAGTCTGATGGGGAAATGGAAAAGGGAAGCTTGGAAAGGGAAACCTTGGCGGGGCCACTGACCTGCCGCTGTTTATAATTTTCATTTTTGTTTTGTTTTTTTATTCATACGACTCGCAGCCTGGAAATCCTTTTCCTTTTCGCTGCTCGTTTCCCTCGGTTTACGTTTCCTGGGCTGCCTGGTCCTGGGCTCACATAAAATTTAATTAAGTGCAACAACAGCAGCAGTAGCAGCGGCATCGGGGACCCGGGCGATAGCAGCATCGTTTATAAAATTCACATAATAACAATAAATTTTCAAATGCGCCTTGGCAGCCAGCGTCTGCCGCGTCCTTCGTCCTTCGTCCTTGGCTCTCGCCTAGGTATTAAAATTTATCGCCAGCTTGCGTAGCACGCGCAGCAAACGCGAAGAAATTTGCGTGCCGGATGCCAAGGGATCGCTAAAGGAGTTGGGGAAAAGCCAGGAGCCTTCTACTGCACTGTACAAAATTGGATACAAATTGTAATTTAATAAAATTTACAACTTAAGAAGTAAGCTAGTTAGCTTTGAAGTTTTTATTTTTATAAACTATTCAAAGAAAATATGTCAAAAATGAGAGGTACAATTAGACTTGCCTTAAACTGACTGACAAATTGGGAATTATAAGCGTGTGTCTGAAAATGGGATATAAATTCCATTGTCTCAATAAAAACTTGAGAATTCTAATTCTAAGCAGTTTAAAGTTTAACTTGTAGTTATAGTAAGAATATAAATATATATATCAACATTTATTTTTGACACTATCTGAATAACAACTTGAGAATTCTAAGCAGAGTTTTGTCTGCTTTAAATCAAGCATAGAATTTGAATGTAAAAAGTCATTGGTGGATTGATCTAAAGTTTAACTTGTTGTTTTATTATTACAAAAGTCAATATATCTCCCAATAAAAATGTTTACAACTTTCTAAATTAACGACTTGAGAATTTTAAGCAGTGTTTCTTTTAGCACTAAATCAGGCATTGAATCATAATATTAAATTATATTTGCTTTCTAAATAAAAATTAGTCTGCTCTTTAAACTTCATCAGTTCCCTCTGTAATTTTCTTATTTTTTTTAAAGACAAATATTTCTTTGAGTGTAGCGGCATCTGAGTAGCGCTTGGAACTAGAGGAAAGTGCGATGCCAGCTTAGTGTCCCTGCTCCTATCCCTGTCCCTGTCCCCTGGGAGGCAGGAGGACTCAAAGGCGGAGGCGGACTTCCTGAGGGCCTTCGGGTGCGGGGGCGTTGGCTTCGTTTCATATGTATTCCCGATCAGCTTTAAGAATGTACATATAAGGCGGCAGGCGAATTGGCAGTCACATATGGCCAAAGCCCCCAACCAAAGCCCGAATCATTTGTCTATTTGTTTGCTTTTCGCCTTTGCTTTTTCTGCAGCCTCTCTGCCTCGGCGGTTGGCTTGCTCATTCATTTGACTCGCATTAATTACATGACACGCACACGAGACCGGGGGAAGAGGGGGAACTGAAACTGAATCTGAATCCGAATCCGGATTCGGGAGATGGGAGTCTGAGAAGGGAGTCTGGAGATGGGAGTCCCGGCTTCTCCTTCTCCTTCCTCTTCCCAAGCGATTCCCTTCTGGCATAATTTATTAAGAAGACCAAAAAATAAGCTTGCTCCTTGGCTCACATTCGCCTTACTTCTTTGGCCTACACTGGAAGAAAATTGTATTAATTAAACAAAATATTTATAAGAATTTGTAAGCTGTAATCTGTTTTGCAATGATTTATTTGTGACTAAAATTGGCAATTAGTTATTTGTATCCTTGTGATTTCTCCCATCTCCCATTTGCCATCAGGCACATCATCATCTGCAGCTGTCTGGAAAAGGACAAGGGAATGGGAACAAGGATGTAGATGGGAGTGGGATTGGGATTGGGGACTGGGAATGTATGTATGTATATATGGGAACGAGGACCTCGTCCGCTCGTCAACGCAAATGACTGTCTCGTGTTATCTGCTAAGCCGCCTTATCTCTGGTCCGCCTCCTTGGGCCCAGCTGGTTGTCCTTGGAGAAGGAGAGACAGACTGGGCCTTTGTTACTTATTTAATTTGTTGCTTATTTGTGGAGGAGCAACAAGCAAAGCCGTCTTCCAGCTGCCGATCCGAATGCGAATTCCTGGCTCCATTCGCTTGTTTGCATATGTTTAACATGCTCTCTCTCCCCCTCAGCTCCATCTTGTTGTTCGCTGTTTGCTTGTTTGTTTGTTTGTTTGTTTGTTTGCTTCCTTGCCTGTGTGTGTGTTTGCCTGGGTATTGTGTCGCAAAGGTGGCACAAGGCTGTGGCGGGGGGCGGAGGCTGTTTGCTAATGATTTTGCCAGGGTGCTAATCAAATTGCCTGCCCTGCAGCGTCTAATGTCATTACTAAGGGGAATGTACCGTCCCGTCCTCCCACCACCACCACCACTATTAGCATGTAAATACACAGACGAAGCCGGAGATTACAAGTTGGAGAGAGAGATTAACCAGAACACCAGGACAGCTTCAGCTCCGGGACTCTAGCAGATGAACAATGCTAGTCAGTGGTTACCCTTAAGTTTCCCTGGACGCACATTAGTCATTACCTGTTTTATGATTTCGCCATATTTACCTAAACTTTAGTTGCCAGATGCAAGCGTGCTTTTAAAACTTTAAAATTAAGTATAGTTTCTAGAACCAGCTCGGGCTTAAATTGCGGAAGTTCGGATCAAATATATATCCTCCTCTGTTGCCGGGCGAAACTTTTATCATTGATTGCCATTTCACTTGGCTGTCTTCGCCACCCCTTTGGGTCTGTGCTGTTGCTGCTGCTTCTACTGCTGCTGCTGCAAGTTGTCGCATCTTCCGGCCTGTACCTTGGAGCCCCCCTTTAGCCTCACCTCTCACCATTGGCTGCCTTGGGTCGCTTGCCGGCCATTTTCTTGGCGCATTTTTCGATTAAAATTTATTTGCGCAACTTATGAAAACTTAAATGCCCATAACGGCGCCGCCAGACCAGACCCCGGCCTCGTGTACTAGGGATCCGGCCACCGGGATCCTTAGCAGCTGTTAAGAGGAGCAAAAGCAGGAGCAGGAGCAGGAGCTGGAGATGGAGAGACCTTCTCCCTTTTTCAGTCAGCCTGCGTTTTGGTCCAATGGCGTTGCTGGCTCTGTGCGGCATTTCTTGGCTAAAAAGTTTCAAATATTTCATAATTTGCAACATATTTTATGGAGGCGCTAGCGAGAGCATATTGCACTTTTCCGGCCACGCCCACAGGGTCATAAAACAAGGCTGTCGTTGGTCCCATTGCTTTTCTCCTTTACTCCATTTCCTTTTTCTGTCGAAAGTCTCTGTGTGTGTGTGTGCGTGTGTGTGTAGGCCAATTTTCTCCCCCAAGTGAGCGCATTACTCATACGCCGTGTGTGCGTTTAGAAGTAACGAGACTCGCCTCGCTCGCTGTTCCCCACTCGCTGCTCTCATTTCTCGTTAAATAATTCAAATGACTTCCGACTTAGACTTTGACATTGAGGCTGTCGCTTCGCGGGCAAATGAAGCGCATCTTGGCCCCCTCCCTCCTTGGCACACTTAAAAAGTAATTTTATTACACAGCTACTTATGGGGGGGCGGAGGGCGGAGGTCGGGCACTTATAGTCATCACCTCAGAGCGCGGGAACAGGGAACAAGGAATGAAAATTCTTGGCGGAAAATGCTGCTCCTTTGAACGAACGCCCATTGTCACACTATTGCTAAAAGTTTTACTCAACCTTCGTCCTGGCCCGAGTCAACCTTTGCAGCTGATTGTTTTCCTACTCCTTCGCCCGGCGTCCTTCGTCCTTTGCTCTCAGCTTATTTCTTTGCGTTTTCGTTTACAAATTTTTCTCATTACATTTTTGCCTCGCCGTGTCCCTTTTGACTTTTCCGAAGAACACGAAGCAGAAGCAGAAGCCAGCGAAACTTTCCCCAACTCTGATGCTGTTTTTCCCTTCGCACTTGCCAGGTATCTCTTCCTTTTCCTGCTGGTAATTTAATGACTCCAACTCCGCGGGACAAGGCGGGAAAATGGGGCAAAAGGAACCTCCTTAAACGGACTGATCCTTTAGGGAGTTTTCCGGTTGGGAAATTCTTCAAAAATATGAATTTAAAAATTAAAAAGAATACTAGTTAGTCCTGTGATCTCGGGGAATAATAACTTAAAGCTTGAAAAGACCCTTGTTTTGAGTAAAGTTTATGCCACAAAATGCTGCTATTGACAGCTGAACAACACGCACACACACACTACACACGCCCTTGTAGTGTCAAAAAATGAAATGGATAGTGCCTAAAGAGAGAGAGAGAGAAAGAGAGCCAAGAAGTGACTTCTAATTTTCTCAGACTTTACATTCACAAAGTCCTGGTGAATTTTCCAGTTTAGCCAGACTCCAGACTCCTGCGTCCTGCGTTGTCCGCTGGCTTCTGCTGCTGGCATTTCATTTAATTACTTTTGACATCAGGTAGAAAATTTTCGCTGCCGCATTTCAACCCTTTTTTCAGGGCACATCCATCCATCCATCCATCCAACTCTCGCAACTAAAGAGGGTTGCCCGAAGGCGGAGGATTCACAGGAGGAGGAGGTGCAAGAGGAGGCGGAAAAGTGTGCCAAATATTTGTTTAGGCATATTTGCCAATGGCCAATGGTGCTCTCATATCCGCCACTCATCAGGGCTGAAACATCCACAGTTACACACATCCTCCCCCCTTCCGATGCACACACACCAACATTCACATTGTAAATTTTCATATTTGCATTTTGCTTCCTCGACGTTTGCCTTGCCAGCTCCTTTTGCATTTATTTTGATGTATTTCCGTTAGTCGAGCAAACGAGAAGCTAGCGATGCCTCTTATTTTCAGTTTGGAATCTGAAAAGTCCAGGAAAACTCTGCCAAGAGCAGAAGCCTCTGGATCACTAGAAAAAATTGAGGATGAACCAGGGAATTTGTTGGATACTGTTTTTTCATTAGCTGATAGCTTAGATTCATTTTACTTAAAGCCCGTGTCTTGTATGTCTGGGAAAACTTTGTATAAATTTTGTTAATTTATCTAGTTACCTAATGTCGCATTACTCATACGCCATGTGTGCGGCCAGAAGCAACGAGAGCCTCGATGCTCGTTACTCATCACTCGCCGCCTGACAATTGCCGCTCGTCGCTCGCCTTTCGTTTCCTTTTAAGTAATTGTATTATTTAGTTAATAAAACAGTCATCTTATATAACATGGCGAAGCGTGTGAGTCCAAAAGCAACAAGACTCTCGTTACTTCCTACTCGTTGCTCTCCATTCGTCGCTCTCCATTCGTCGCTCTCCATTCGTCGCTCTCCATTCGTCGCTCTCAATTCGTAGCTCCCCATTCGTTGCTCTCCATTCGTCGCTCTCCACTCGTTTCTCGTTGCCACACCTAAAATATTATATTCATATTAATTTACTTTATTGTTTAATTCTCACACTCATACGCCTCGAATGCCTCCAGAAGCAACGAGACACTCGCCACTCGTTGTTATTTACATTATATAATTTTATATGGTAATTTTTGTAATTTTTTAGTTAATTATCGTGTTAGTTAATCCTAGTTACTTAAACTAATGCAATGCAAATACTTGTGGATATAGTTCGGGAAAAAGGATATGAAAATGGAAATCCTGAAAAGGCAACTTTTCACCGCCATTATACTCTTACTGGCTTAATCTGCATATGTGCATATTAATGAGTGCCAGTTCTGTCCGGGAATTTATTTTTTTGTTACTGTTTTTTGTTTCTTCCTTTTTTTTTTGTTTTTTTTTTTTTTGTTTTTGAGTTTTGCCCATGTGAAACTTTTGTTTTTGTTTCGTGTTTCATGTTTGTGTTTTGGTTTCGCTCACTCGCTTTTTGCCCTGCTTTCCGCTTCTGTTTCGGTTTCTGTTCCCGTTGTTCCTGTTGTGTTTTCGGCTTGTTTGCCGTTACTTTTAAAAGCTTTTTTAAGTAACTCGAACTAAATTAAGTTAAATACATTTCGTGTGGGTCCCTCCCACCACCCTACCCGCTCTGCATGCGGATGAGCGTCCGTGCCACACGGCGTATGCGTAATGCGTGCTGCGTAACTCGAGCAGGAGCAGGAGCAGGAGAAGGAGAGCAGGAGCTGCCGCGAGCTGAAGCTGAAGCTGAAGCTGAAGCTCCTTAAAGATGATGGATGGATGGATGGCTGGCTAATGGATTTCCTCTCGTCCTCTGGCAGGAATCAATTCAATTAGCTTTGGCCCACATACGAGTGCGAGTGCGTTCTGCGTTCTGCGACCTCTGACCTTTGGCAACAAGTGCCTCGTGCTGCGAGCGTCCTTGGGGAACCACTTAGAGTGCCGCCTGCAATGAGCATTCAATATGAAGGACTCCTGGGACCTGCACACAGAGAGAAAATTCCACACTTGAAGTTCTCTGTAGGGAGAGCAAGCATCCCATTTTTCCCGCAGTGCAGCTCAGCCAAGAGGAGACTCGCCTCCTTTGCTGCTGCAATATTTATGTTTCTGGGTTAAAACTGCAGTGTGACAATTTAAGGCTGCAACGCCGCAAAAAGGAACGGGGGTGGGGCGGGGCGGGGCTTAAGGCGGATGATGCGTTCCACATAGCCAGAGGGGAGAGGGGAGGGGAAGAGTGGTGCTTATTTTGCACAATTTTTCTGCTTTGTCAATACGCAGATGCTGGGTGGCTCGCTCTCCAACCTCTGGCTTTTCTCTACGGCAACTGCACTTTGTTTCGCCAAAAGGATTTTCTATGTTTTCCAACAGCTTTTGTTTGCCGCTTAGCGCACACACACATCAAACACACACACTGAACACACTGAGCACACCCAGCACACACACTCGGAACGAGAGAGCTTTTAGTTTTGCATTTTAAGCAGTTTGGCTTTGCATTTTTCCGTTTGCTGTATTCACAATACGCAAAATCATTCGGCACAAAATACAAATTCTCGTGCATATTTGCCATCCTGTGAGTCCTGCGAGTCCTGCGAGTCGTCTCTCTCTACATATGTGGCACAAGGGGAGAAATGCTGAGGAGAAGTACAAAGGAGAAGATTGGAAAACTCCCAAAAGGGGGGAGGAAAAGCCACAACACAGAGTCTATCGAGAGGCAATTTAAGTTGTAAGCTCTTCAATTAGGTGCAAAATGTTGAATGGGAGAAATTTCTACGGCAGAAGGCGGCATCAGGATTAAAAGACTTTTCAGTCTCCAACTGAGAGAGAGAGATTAGAAAACAAAAATGTTTTGGCTCAAGTTGGGCTCAAAATCAAGCTGTATTTATTATAATTTATTACCATAAATAAAAGTATTATTTGGTAAGAAAAGAACCAAAAAAAAGAAGCTTACAGCTCAGTGAGTGCGCTTTTATGTTTAGCAGTAAAAACCACAAATGGTGCCTCTAAAAAAACCATCATATTTCGATGACTCCATACTTGGCCCGATCCGGAATTGGCCATTCTAACTGGCCAGACAGCCGACGCGTCGGCAGAACGACGTCATAGAAAAGGCAATATCCAAAAGCCATTGCCGATCCTCTGCTTTTAATTGCATTTTGATTTGACTCCGCAACGGAGGGGCAAATCGAAATCGAATTCGAGACCGGTTCTCGCAATCGTAATCGCAACTTGCATGGAGCTCATAAATCGTTCAATCATCAAATGGCACTTTGACAACGCCAATGGCCGTCTTGCCAGCCATTTGGTCGTATGCCATCCGTTGTAACAGTCGCACCTTGGTCACATACTCTTCTCAAATATTAAATATTTTATATGAAATCTAAGAAAAGGCCTTACTTGTAAGAGCAACCTATAGTCGGAGGCTCTTTATATACATATGTTTGGCCAAGTTGGAAAATTAATGCAATTTACTTACAAAATGTCCCATTAAAAGCGCTTAAACCAGACACAGGGGCCTAGAGATGGAGCAATATGAGCCTGTCGCCTTGTCTGGGATCCTCCACAGCCACAGCCAGAGCCACAGCCACAGCCAGAGCCACAGGCTCCTCCGTTGTGCCGAGTCTGGAATCTGTAGAGGAGGAGTTGGGGGGCAACCATGTGAGAGTGTAATTTAATGCTGCTGCAGTTTTTCGCCTTCTCATTTTCAACGGCAAAGCACTGGCGAGGCCACAAATTACCCGGCCAAGTCCATGGAGCGCATTTAGCTAAATCGCAGAATTTATGTCTTATGAAAATGCTTGCATCTCGAAGTGGAAACCGAAAACCCAAGACCCAAGACTCAAGATCCGAAACCCAAGCCCAAACTTGAGCCCAAACCCAAGGCTTGTACCAAAGGCCAAAGAAGCAGGGACCAAGTGACATTGGCAGCAAAAGTAATGGAAAAAATAAGGAATAATGGTTTGTGCCATTAAATTCATTTGCCAGAAATCAATGCGTATAATACATATATATATATAATTTATGCCTTGGCCAGACACATCAGTATAATTCTTCATATAAATATATATTCCTTAATGTTGTCTTTAAGGCTGCTGTGCTTCCCTTGAGGAAATGTCAAAGAGAAGTCTCTTTTTCCTCAAGTTTTTGACTTAATTTCATGCAAATGTATTCAGCAAATAAAGCTTCAAAAAAAAAGAAAATAATACCCTATTTATTCAGAGACAGATGATATGCGCTTGAGCACATATATTTTTGGGGAAAATTCGGCGGGAAAAACACCTCTCGACTCAGAGCAGCTGGACCTGCTTCGTTAGGAGACTAAGTCTGATTTATACCTTTTATTATTATTATTATTGTAGTCGCTGCTTTCCACCAATTTCGAATTTTCCGCCATTTTCCCCTCATTCCCTCGAGTGGCACAATCCACCAAATTATGGCGTCTTAGCGGGTTTCCTTCTCCAATTTCGCATCGAAATAAGTGCGAGGCAAAAAGTTTTCAATTCAATTATCAACGCCCAGGCATTGCCATCGAGTTGGAGGCGGAGGTGGAGGTGGAGAAGGAAAAGGAAGGCTGCCTCGATTTGGCTCCGATTTGGGCCTGCAATTTTCTGTGTCCCAATGCACTTTTTGGCGTAATTTGTTTGCCAAATTCGCATTCGCATTCGCATTCGCGTGTTGGCGTCTCCACACTCCAAATGATCATTGGCCCGGGTCATCATCATCATCATCATCATGATGATCATCATGCTAGTTGTCACTCCATAGCCACATCCAGTGCCAGCTCTTGCGGGGGTGTCGATGGTGCAGCAGCAACAACTGCAGCAACTGCAGCATTAATGCCGCTGCCCCGCCCACTTGGCCATAAATAATTTCACAGGCAAAAGCCAATTTCGCATTTCGGTGGGAGAATCTCTTCTCCCGCCAGAGAAAAAGAGAGACAGAGAGAAGAAGGAGGCGTTGAAGTCTCCTCCAACAGGCATTCGAAAGGAAATTAATGAGGGAAAATCGGTGTGTGTTTTCCCCCACCTGGAATACTGAGCTTCGAGTTAATTGCCTTTCCCATTTGCAGTTATATAACTTTTAATAGAGGAAAAAGAAAAGTAAACAAGTACTAAAGACAGACCCTATATACTCCATTATATCTATAACTCGAAAATCACTTTCACTCTGCTCTCTGCAAGCTTTCCACAAATGGTTAGACATCATTAGCATATGTTTTCCGCGAAATAAAGAAAAACAGAGACCACTGCATTCTCAAGAAATGCACTCTCCAAGTCTAAATATAAAAATCAGTTGCCATTCAAGCGGCAAATATTTTGGCAGGCCAACAATTTTGAGGCACACCAAAGGCATTGGGGAACAAAACTGTCAACACATCAACGCATCGGGAGTAGGCCTGGGGGTTCCCCTCTTTGGATATCATAACGGACTTGCTGAAGGGCGCTGAACAAAATTGAAAAAATAAATAAAATTATGCGGCAGTACATTTTGATATAATTCGCAGAAAATCAGGAAAAGCTAGAGGGATGCTCTCCCCTTCCCGCTTTCCGGCTTTCCCAGCTCATTGCGAATTCAAATCACACCAAATTCTAAAACACACAAACCACGCAAATCGCCGTCGAACAAAATAAAAATGCGAGTACATAAAAATAATAATAAAAATAAAATAAAATAACCAAAGGGATGGGGATGGGGAATGGGAATGAAAGCGAAAATAAACCCAAGGCGAGACGGCCCGAAAATTTCTTGTCAACGGGCGAGAAAATTACACAAAGCTGCTGGCTGAAAAAAAAAACAGAAAAGGAAAACAGAAAACCAGGACCTCGCTCGCTCCTCCCAAAAGGACTCGGCGGGGACAAAGCCAACAAGCAACATTTTGTGCCGGCAAAGCAAATTTTCGGTGGCTTTAGACGAGTGGGTGGTGTGGTAGGGGTTGGGAAAGCGGGTGGGAAAACTTGGTGATACGGCAAATTTATTTCAATGTGTGTGTGTGTGTGTGTTGACTCAGACACACAAATTACGGCTGACAAAATGAAAAAGAGTCCAGAATTATGAGAGTCCCCGACCGCCCCGCGACTGTAAATCATTAGCTTGCAGCCATTTTATCGAAATTTAATGCCAAACAGTTGGAAAATTTGAGGAAATCTGGGAAAATCATCAACTTGAGCAGAGGTATCTGAGCCTAATATTGGGAAAGTAGTAAAAAAGGAGGCAGAAAGAAAACTAAAACGGAAAGTGAGTTTGTTTTTCAAAACGATATTTATCGATATTTTCCATATGATAACTTTTTGGGGCGAATCAAAGCTCAGAAATATATGATATGTATATCATTTATAGGGCTGGAGTTGACTGCTGATTAAGCAATTATTATTATTATTAATATTATTATTGGAATAGTGTTTATTGGGAAGGTATTAGAAAAAGCATCAGATTTATCGATACTACGTAAGTCGATATTTAAATCGATGTTTAAACGTTGCGATAAATTAGCTATAAATCGATATCAAACTTATATATTCAAATTAAAAGCAATAAATTATATTTATTGATCGATAATATTGATATTTTATATGCGAAATTCGATTATTAGGTTTGGTATATTTTTGATATTGAGTTTTCCACTCGATAGGCAGCCCCCAGTGGCATATAGGTTAAATTCTGACATTGGCATTGGATACTGATGAGTCAGAAGTAGCTCTATATCGAAATAGCTCGACTATTGAGCCTATTTTAGTATCTATAACATCTTAATTGTGTTACAGAACCTTTACTTTCTATTCAGAAATTTGTCTCCTCAAGGTTTCCTTAAGAGTTTAATACAATCACAATAGCAAAAGCTGATAAGAAAATAGTGTAATGAATGTTAATGGCAATATCCCACAGTTGGCAATAGTTACTTGGGGTTCATTATGCATTATACAGTTGATGCATGGGATCCATCCGGTATCTGTACCTGCCCATCTGACTAACCCATTTCCAAGTCTATCGCCAGTCTCGTGTCTATGATTTATGGGAACATTCGCTTACTTTCGGCAACATTGTTCCACCGGAGAGGAGACTCTGTAGAATCTCTCTCCGTTCTTCGGCAGACACACTCTGTGGCGCCGCCTGTGAGCACTCCAAGATCATATCATATCGTGTTACTTCCCGCCGTCTGTCCGTCTGTCGGTCTGTCTTTCCCAGCGCCTTTTTCATTCAGTCTTCCCTGTTTTGGTTTCTGCTGCAGTCTCGGGTCCCTCCCACTTGTCTTCTCTTTGCAGCAATACGTTTGCAGTGCGATTGTATGGAAAAAATTTAGACATTTTGTAGCCAGTTTATAGATGGTATGACATGGTGTGGCTGTGCCTGTGCCTGGAGATGGAGATGGGGATGGGGATGGGGCTAAGGCTGGGCACTCTCTTCCTTTCCCCTTTGGCAATTGAGGCCTGTTTGGTTTTCGACCATAATTTTGGTGCCGTTTTACAGCAAAACGGGCACATAACTCCCAGAGAGCCGTCGACTTGCGAATCCGGGCGGACTTATGTGGCAGTGGCAGTGCCAGGGACCAGTCCGGTCTCGGTCTCGGGCTTATCTGTCGGCGCCGTGCCTCTGCTAGCTGCAAAATGATTTTCACATGTTTTCCTTTCTGTGAGAGCTGTTAGCTTTGAGCTGTTTCGCACATCTGCCTTGCCACTTTTCGGTTTTTGGTTTTTTGTTTTCCATTTACCATTTTCCATTTCTCGTTTCTTCATTCTCCATTCTGCATTCTGCAATCTGCATTCTGCATTCTGCGCATTTCCCCAGATAGCTTCCTCCGAACGTTGTTTGGCTTTTAATTAAAATTGCAGCTAAATTATGAACTTTTCTTTTCTCGACCGCCTGCGAATTTCTTTTCGCCGCTGCTGGGTCTGGGTCTGGGCCTTGGCCCCCGTCTGTTCGTATATCAAAATCTGTTTGGGGGAAGCCAACAAGAGTATGTGCAAATTTTCCAGTGCTGAAATTTTCACCGGAAAATGTAGAATGAGGCCGACCGCGTCAAATGAACTGTGAAGGAAATTCGCGTAAAAATGCGTTTTATTGTTGTCCAATTAAGTTGGATCGGAGCATTTCCATACCGATCCATTCGATCCGCTTGGCTTAATTCCCCAAACACACAGATTCTTTTTTAACGAAAAATTTATGTGCTACTTTGGCTAATCGCCGGCAGCTTCGGTTCAGTTTTGTGTCTGTTTTTTTGTTTTTTTTTTTTCGGTGGTTTCTCGGCATTTTCTATGGAATTTATGGACCCCGCTTTCCAGGCCCAACGTTCCGCCATATCAACTCAATTACAATGCGTGTCAATGACAATCCAACGACAATGGTATATATAGATATATGTATATCTATATATAAATATATATACAAAGCTATGCAGGGCCAGGGTCGGGTGTTATTATCATTATTGTTATCCATTAAGTGGGAAGTGGGGAAAACAGCTCCTTAAGGGACTCATCATATTGATGGAAGAATGAAGGCGACAATGGGTCCATGAGACGTCCACTTTCGAGGCACAGAGAGAGTGAGAATCAATAGTTGGTTGACCAGCGACCTAGAAATACTCTTCTTGGGGCACTCCTCCAGCCAAGCCATGTCTCTCCTCTTTACTTTTTCCCTTCCAAAGTCGCCATGCTCGACTGCTTCCTGCTGCCTGGGAAAGTCGAGTGTCAAGTAAAAATAAAATTCATTTTAATTTGTGCAACGACCACAACGAGCGAACGGAGCGATGATGATGACAATATGGATGGCCCAGGACCGGGCTGCTGCCTCCCCAAGTAGCACATGTTGTGCGCCTGCTGCCAGGATAAGGTTCGTCGATAAGTATTCCAGGCAGCAGCAGCAGCAGCCTCAGCTCCATCTCCATCTCCAGCTCCAGATGCCGCCTCATCTCCAGGCCGTCGTCTGCCTTTGGGGTTCCCATTGTTGGTGCTGTTGTTATTATTTGCCAAATAAGCGAACGGCCATCCGCGTTGTCTTCCTGCTCAGCCTCCTGCCTCCTCCTCCTCCTGTCGAGACAGCTCCTTTGTTGTCAGCCTCCGGCCTGTCCGCTTCCCCCTTGGCTCGTCGATGATGCAGACATAAGATATGAAAAATATGAGGCAACAGCAATCACAATAGTTGCACCAGTCACAAAAGGCAATCACCAGCCCCGAGTCCCATCCCATCCCATCCCATCCCCGGAACCCCGAATCCTCGACAGGCGCTCATGCGTGGGCATTGGCGGACAATCCCTGAACATACATTTATGCAGCAACAGCAGAGGGCATACTAATAGATACGTTTTCGCCCGCCAAGTGTGACCATTTCAACTTAATATTTACAAAAAGGTTTAATTTTCTGGATATAAGAAAACTTAATGCGTAGATTGAATATTTAAGAAATAATTGAAACTGAACTATTAAATGTTAAACATAGTTTCCTTGAAAGTGTGACCGTTTTAGCTTATTATTTTAAAATACTTTTCAACTAAAAGATGCTTTAAGGCTCTGTCAATTTAGATTAAAACAGCAAGAGCGAAAAACACACAATAGAGCCAGGATTTCCCCTGTCTAGTGTGACCGTTTCAGCAGAATATTTAAAGAAAGATTTAGTTTTCTTAATATAAAACGACTTAATAATTCGATTTAATATTAAATTAATGATATAAGTTACATTTTGAGTAAGATTTCAATTAATTTGCTCGACAGTGTGACCGTTATAGCTTAAAATTTCGAGAAACTCTCCTCCTAAAAGAAGTTTAAGGTTTCAGTTAGAAGAATGTTAATGGATTTCAACATTTTCTAATCGAAATAACATTTATTATTCTTATTATTATATATATATATATATTTTTTTTTTTTTTGAGTTCTTTTTGTGTGACCTCGACTGTGCTCACTTGCACAAAGGGCCACGTGTGTGTGTGTGTGTGTGTGCGCGCGTGTGTTTGTGTATAAATCACGCTTAATGCCTTTGCCAGCGGGAAAGTGGGAGAACGGGGAGAACGGGAGAAAGCCGGTCAAAAGGCGCAAGTTCAGAGAAAAGCAGAGCCAACGCAGCGCCAACGCAGGACAGAGTCCCTGGAACACCATAAATTGCAGTCAAGTGCTGCCAATTAGTTGCTAAAATTATTTTATGATATTGTCCAACTAATTAAATGGACATTAGGGCGAGCGGGCGAGCGGGCAAGCGGACGGGCTGCGTGGGTGGTTGGGTCAGTCTGCAAAATCGATAAACAACAGCGCCAAATAGGACCATAAATAAATAAAACTGAAAGGTGGGCCACGTTCCGGCATCCTTCCAGCATTTTTCATCAATCAAGGCAGCAGGAGCAGCAGCAGCAGCAGCAGGAGCAGGAGCAACAGCAATAATCAATCATAGCCAGGGGAAGCTGCCCCCGCACCTGTCCGAAAAATAGAGCACATAACAGTTTCCTATCATTATTAATTATTTATGAAACGGGGCGGCCAACACCCACGCCCATCCACACCCACACCCACACCCAGCAGGATCCAGCAGGACCCATCCAGGACCCACAGAGAAAAATGGTAGCCAGAGGCTGGCAAGGACTGCCATTAAATGATTAGGTTTCTTCGGCTCCACTGACCGGGAGCCGTTATCCTTGATAATGGCAAAAGTGGCCAAATAGGAGCGGGTTAAGCTCGTTAGGCCATGACGGTAATTTGCCAGGATGGGCATGCAATTTGTTGACACTTTATGCCCAGAATAATGCTAGCTGAAGCAAAGATTATGGATAATATTGGTTATATATAATCCCATTTATATTTACTATACTTTTACCATTAGCCAACGAACCCTGATTCTTATTTTCTCCTCTCTTTTTTATCCCACAGTGTGCCAGTGCAATGGGCATGCCCGTCGCTGCCGCTTCAACCTGGAACTGTACAAGCTGTCCGGAAGAGTGTCCGGCGGAGTGTGCTACAACTGCCAGCACGACACCACGGGCCGCTACTGCCACTACTGCCGCGAGGGATACTACCGAGATGCCACCAAGCCGCCGAATCACCGCAAAGTCTGCAAGCGTAAGTCCTTGGCTCTGAGTCCTGCCTAGAGTCCTGCGCTGATTGAATAAGGGGCGACACAAAGTCGTAGTAATACGCTTCCTTAAGTAAAGGAGTTTTGCTTTTCCTAAAGAGTTTGTAATGGACTTATAAAGGGAATTACATATATATATCTAGGAAAAGACAACCTAAACAAGCTCTTAAGTTCCTTTCCCATAAAATAATCTCATCTAGAACAGAGTCAGAGCTTCTTCTAGTCCCAAAAAAGGGCATTTCTCACCTCGGTTAGATTTCTTCAAGACTTCTTTCTCGCCCTTTGGTTTATTGATAACATCCTGTCATCAATCAGCGGTCTCGTAAGCCGTCTGTCAGACAGACAGCTGGGCGGTTAGATAGATGGACCTAATGAGGACGACACTGACAGGCTCCTGCCTCTTTTCTCTTCCCTCTTCCTTAGGCTGCGACTGCCACCCGGTGGGCTCCACGGGCAAGACGTGCAACCACCTGAGTGGCCAGTGTCCCTGCAAGGAGGGTGTCACCGGACTGACCTGCAATCGCTGTGCCCGGGGCTACCAGCAAACCCGCTCCCATGTGGCGCCCTGCATCAGTAAGTTCACCTGCTCCTGCTCCTGCTCCTGCTCCTGCTAAACCTAATCCTGACCGAACTAATCCTGTCTAAATCCCGTCTTCCACAGAGGTGCCCACCAATGCCAATATGATCCAGGCCGAGAGCGCTGGAGGCGGCGGCGGCGGCGGAGGAGGCGGCACGGGTGACTACAAGGATGGCGGCGGTTCACAGGCTGAGGAAATGAAAAAGTGTAAGTGTACACTGTAAATAAAACTCTGTAGAATTTGTGGCAAAACATTCACTCATTCTCAACAGATTGCGGCAAGTGCAAGGCCAGTCCCAAGAAGCTCAACCTCAACAAGTTCTGCATGGAAGACTATGGTGAGTGATGATCCATCCACTCGACTAACCAAGAGGTTACTCTAAATTGTATCCTTTATCCCTCTCTCTCTGGCAGCCATACTGGCCAAGGTAATTGGCCACGACCGCGCCTCCCAGGACATCAGCACCGAGAAGTTCTCCATTGAGCGGCAGAACGAGATCTACAAGTACGAGATCAATATCCAGACCATCTTCAAGCGGAACCCCATGTCCGGCACAACCAGCTCCCTGCTGGGACGCGGAAATATGATGCTGCTGGTGCCGCGCAAGAGCATCGAGTGCCAGTGTCCCAAGATCAAGCTGAATAAGTGAGTATAAAGATACATAGATATACATATATCTTTTATAGATTTTAGATAGATAGATAGCTATAAAACTAAACGAATTTCTATGAATTCTACTCGTACATTCACAGATCATATCTCATCCTTGGACGCGACTCGGAGGCGGCGCCCGGCTATTTGGCCATTGGACCCAGCTCCGTGGTCCTCGAGTGGAAGGACGAGTGGTCGCTGCGCATGAAGCGCTTCCAGCGAAGGGCCCGCAAATGCAGTTGAATCGAGCCGGAAACGGAATATGTCAGAGCGGATTTCAATTTCACACACTTGGCTAGGTATCGGTTTTTGTATAAATTGTACAGTTTACTCAAGTTTCTCACATTTTTCGGCATCATGCTATAAATTAATCTCGAACTCTACCCCTTGAACCCTGAACCCTGAACCCTAAACCCTGACCTCTGACCCCATAACTCAACTCAACTCAACTGAACTCAAGTCGAATATTTCCCCCACAGACGCGTAGCGAAGCCTCGAGCGTTCGAGCCACACACTATATAACCCTATATAATTCCTGCCTAGATAAGCTACCACCTGCTGCAGCGTTTCTAGTCCATGAAAACGCTCTGCACACACTCAAAAAATAACAAAAAAAAAAATAAATAAATAGAGTCCTTAGAAAAGGAGACTCATATATTGCAATTGCCAAATGCTAATTACAGTTACCAGCGTTTTATGCCCATAAAAAACAGTCATCAATCGGGGCAAAAAAAGAGAGCGAAAAAGAGCCGAAAAGCGTCACGTGTCGCCATTGCCAGAAACAGTGGTGTAGAGGGGGAGGGGGTATGTTTCCAAAGGGGGGTCAAGGGGGGTGGGTGCCACAGACAAACAGCACAGGCAACACATAAGTGCAGTCATAAACCAACAACACGAAACCCCGGACCAGATGCCAGCCTCTCGAAACACGCACATGCAACCAGTGGCGTGCTCCTAAGGGGGGTGAACATCCCCCCTCTCTTGTTAACAACATTTTGTGGCAAGAATATTCAAGGTTTTTTTTTGTTATTTTTTTTAGTAATATATTTCATGAAAATGCCAAGCTAATTGCTCAATATTTATAGGTAAAACTATAAACAATAGATACTTAATTGAAGAAAACCTGAAAATAACTTCCATTTAAATATTTAATTTATTAAATTGTAACGAAATACCAAGGCAAATGAACTTAAAGATGCAGATATCGATTTCTATGCTAATTCGATTGTT
Organism: Drosophila punjabiensis; assembly: GCA_008042585.1. Classification (NCBI taxonomy): domain Eukaryota; kingdom Metazoa; phylum Arthropoda; class Insecta; order Diptera; family Drosophilidae; genus Drosophila; species Drosophila punjabiensis. The sequence continues at coordinate 128,654 of VNJR01010664.1, forward strand.
TTGAAAATGAAAATCGATCCCCACTCGTGCTATTCCACTTTGTAAGTTCAATACAATTTTTAGAATTTGTTTTTTTTAGTTTTTCCTTCAGAAAAAAAGCAAGTAATAGAGCTGTTCTCTCCCCCACACACAATGTTGCATATAGTTTATATTCCCTGTTAGTCAGTGTTTTCCTCCCAGTTGGTTTTTTATGATATTTTCGTATATATTTCTCAAGAGTTTATGCAAACAGTTTTGGCGATAATTATGCACATGTTTATTGACAGTTCGCCAGTTGATTTTTCACGCGCTTTTGCATAACAATTTGTTTGATGAATGAATGCATCAATAAATGAAAGGAAAAAATAATATACATATATACACGACACGATGACGAACATGCATTTAAAATGCATTTATCTGGATTTAATTTTCGATTTGAATTATGCATGCAAATTGCGAACGCAACCTGTCTCTGTCAGTGTCTCCGTCTCTGTCTCTGTCTCCTCTTGGACCGCGAAGGCGTCAAGACCGAGGTGTTATTTGTTATTTGTAACTCGTTTTTCGAGACCAGTGTAGGCCACGCACATACTACACTTGAGGCCCCAGCCCGGGGAGCCTCTGTCTACAGTAGAGCCAGCTAATAAATAAAATTGAAAATAATTGAGATATATTTTCAAATATATCATCGCAGCTTCCCATTTAAATTGATTTATTTTTTATAACAAAATTCAGCAGACTTTCAAGACTTTACTTAATTCTTTTTTAGCTTTCTTAGGGTGTGTCCACTGTACCGATCGATATGCATCATGGTTAACAGGCAACAAAGCAACAGACAACGTGAAACACGTTACTCAAATTAAACAGCAGAAACAAACAGAAGATTGAGCTCCACAGAGGCAGGAATTGCACAGCGAGAAATGGTTCTATTTTCTCGTATTTATATATGCATATCAAGTTTAGAGGGAATTTTTTTTTTAAGTAATTAAAATTTGCTGCATTTTTTTACCGTGTACAAGCCATCTTCGTGGGCCGAGCCCCTGATATGTAAACTCCCCACACAAATGCCCTAAAGCCACCCCACTCGCCACTCTTCTCTAGCTACTCGTTACACTCCTCTTCGCCACTCGCCACTCGCCACTCTTCACTCCCTACTCTTTACTACTCCACTTGCCACAATCCAACAACATTCGCTCAGTGCAGTTACATACACAATTTTTTTTGTCCAATGTTGCTGCGGATTAAACATGTTTCGGACTCAAAATGTAACATGATATATGACAGCCAAGTGTCGAACTTGATAAATGTTTTAATGAATTTATTTTCGTGTTTATGTTCGAATCCGTCGAGTATCGAGATCTTTAGCCGACTTTGCCACGACACCTACATATAGCCGCAGCTCTGTTGCCTTTTGTCTGTCTGTCACTCTGTCCGATTCTGATGTCCGATGTCGCTGTGACCATTCCCATTCCCATTTCCATTCCCACTGCCAAGTTATTCAGGTCTGACCGTGACCATGATGTATGATAAATCAAAATGGGGCCAACATGTGCAGGGAGCGTCGAGTGTGGAGAGTGGAGCGTGGAGAGTCGGACAGTTAACATGCTGCTGCGGCATTTAAGCCGAGACCCGTGTTTGCATTCACTCGCCAACACCCACTCCTGCCCCAGGGACGCATAATTAGCCCGGCTCTGGCTCTGGCTCTGGCTCTGGCATCTGGCTAGGGATCCAGATCCAGATTGGGATTGGGTTTGGAGTCCAGGAATCCTACCAACGTGGCGTATGAGTCATAAGCACACGTGTGCCCACCGCAAACATGGCCAAAAATACAGCGGCAGGGGAAGCGTGTCCTGCAGCCAGATAAATGCAGAATTGTCAACTGTTAACTGGATACATTTATGCACATTTTTATGAAAGAGTGTATTTTCAGTTGAAAAGGGATTTGTCAGCATTAAAAGCTGATCTTTAGTGTACCTAATTTAATGGAATTTGATAAAGTTTTCGGATGTGTTTTTGAAATTAAAAGGGTAACAGAGCAGACATCTTGAATCTTTAGAAATACATTCAGTCTTAAATTTGAAAGTTAACATTTTGGAAACCTCTGTCTCTTTTATAATAAATATTCGTTCATATAAGATTCACAAATTCATTCGTTTAAAATAACCAATTAACTCTGACTGAAAGGGAAGTAAAATTCATTCGAATTGCAATTGATGCCTGGCAGTACAGGATCTGGATCAGGATCTGGAAACAATCCACACACACACAAAGCCCTCTCTGCCAGCTTATTAGGAGGGGCTGGGAGTCAAAACCCTTTACCTGAAGCGTGCCAAAAAAATAAACGTTAAATAAATGCTGAAAATAATATTCAACCCCGACGTTAAAAAAAAAAAAAAATCACAAAAATTAAAAAAAGCGGAAAAGAGACAAAGAAATGAAATGAGAAATTCAATTGTGGCCTCGGCGAATGCGGCCGGCTGCCTTCATGCATATTTAAATGAGATTTTGCGTTAACTGAATTTTGTCAACGGCATTCTCCGGTTGGGGAGTTGCCATATGTATGTGGGCGTGTGGCCATGAAAACCCCTATTAATTTATATATATATATATATAAATTCATATATATATATGTGTCTACATACGCACAGATATAAAACATTTATATATATTTAAATAAATTGGGTTCCCCCCATTCGCATTTTTAAGCATTTTCCTGTACTTTATTTTTTCTGTTCAGTTTTTGCAATTTTTGCCGTTCATTTAACGCATGGTAATGGCAACAGGGGGCGTGGCAGGGGGCGTGTGTTGTCGCATATGTATTTTAAATAGGATGCAGACTCCATTAGCATATAAATTGACGCGGCAGCGCGCCGGTTGAGTGGATAAGCAATGGCAGAATAAAAAAAAAAAAAGAAATGTCAAGGATCCTTATGGCTCCCGCTCGTAACTGTTAACTAGCATTTGGGCAAAGACACATAACAAACACAAGAACAAGAACAAGGACGAAAAAACAGGAACAGGAACTAGCCCCAAGCTGACAAATTGACTTCCGTTTCCGCTAAAACATAACGAAAGAACGAACCAAGTACTTAAGCGTACTTAACGAGAGAGAGACGCAAAACATAACCAAATTAGTCATTAGTTGATATGTGAAGCCGTTTATTTATTTACAACCCCCTCCCAAGGACACCTCCACCTCCTCCTCCTCCCTCCTCCCTCCTCCTCCTAATCTTAACTTAAAATTAACACACACACTCGAGCGGAGAATATATTTATAGCGACATGTATTTATATGTTACGGGGCGCAGAGCGAATCCAAAATTGTATCCTTCGTCGTCCCTGCCCCCTCGGTCCGTCCGTCGTCCTGCAACGGGCGGACTGCACTAATCACATATCCTTCAGCCACACACACAGCTACACACACACGATTGATTATAAATTATAATATAATGTGTTTTTTTTTTATTATTGTGTCAGACTAATACGAATATCATGTGCGTGTGTGTCCAGACGGAAGAATTATTCATACGATAAGCTAAAAGAAATACGAAAAAAAAGGGAATATATAAACGTATAATACACATAAATATAATCAAAAAAAGAAGCAACACGAAACAGCATTTTTTTCTTAGATTTTTTGTAAATACTCAAAAAATACTCGACGAGCGGTACGAACGGAATTATCCACTTTGATTATTGCTAATTATTATGTTGAGCCACGAAAATCACACACACCACACACACACACACACACCCACGAGAAGCAGGAGCAGAGGGGAATTCACATTGTCTGATATTAAAGTATTGTAGTTGGTACTTATATAATATATAAATATATATATAAAATGGATAAATATTAAACTATGATTAATCATAACAACACATATGATATGCAATTTTTGTGGCCAAGAGATGAAACTATATCAAAGACAAGCAGATGGTGGGGCAGCCCAGTTATATATATATTAAAAAAAAATATATATATATATATATATCATTTATGTGTACTTGAGAAAGTAAAAAACCGAAAGCAAAGCAAAAGAGCATGAAAGTTTAATCGAATTAAGTGGACAAATTGCTAATAATAATAATAATAAAACTAATAACGAGATCAAAGCCAAGTCTTATTATTATTTGATTGGGTGGGGGGAATACCAGGTGAGTATTTTGTATATTGGATTTTTAATAATTTTCTTGGCAGCAGCTCAACTAAGCTATAGAAAATAATATTTAATGTTCGGACCTTGCTTAGGTAAAGAACATGAGAAGCGCAGAGAAGAGCGCTCTAGGTACACAGTATGAGAAGCGCAGAGAAAGGCGCTTTAGGTACAAGGTATGAGAATCACAGAGAGAGGCACTTACCTACAGAATGTGGGAATCGTAGAGGAAGATCCTTCTTCGATAGAGGGAATGAGAAGTAGAAAACATGAGAAGCGCAGAGAA